>PQWD01009025.1:0-112583 GCA_019425675.1 Leucinodes orbonalis | reverse complement strand
ATGATAATGATGATAAAAATCATTCAGAGTTTGTGTTTTTCTTATAGAGCATTAAATATTAAATATATATATATTATACTAAATATTCTTTTACGTTTATTAGTTTTTAGCTAGCTAGGTTTTTGTATAAGTCTTGGATATTCATCATATATAAGATTAAGTCCCTTTAAATTTTAATTCCCTTAAATGTTTTGACACTCTAGTCGATGAATGAGCTACATTTATAAAGTATTACAATATACTTGAGAAAGAAAAAAGCGTTTATTTATTAGCCTCAAGATTTATAACAAATTGATTAATTCATGTTACAAGGACATGTAATCCTACAATCCAATTTGCAATTTGGTGTGAATAAATACAATTGATATTTATTAATACTAGACACAAAAATACTACTTATATACTTTATTATCCACTTGTACGATAGTGGTAGTTCACCTCTAGTACAAGAGGGATTCACTAGATTTGGCAACCCTAGATCTAACCGAGTCTGCCATATAATTATCGCAAAACTTCATAACACCCGGCCCCGTCACGTAAGAATGATTATTTCAGGCGTTTGCGACTCGCTTAATTGCACGGTCGTTGTCGCGTTAATAGAATTTAATTGTGGTCCTCCGACCGAGCTCTGTACCTTTCAAAAACTCGTTCTAAATAATTATGTATCCAGTGCAAGCATAATAAATAAGTTATTGTGATTTAACAAATACAATTATTGCCGATCTAAAATAGATAAAGCGTTTCAATTAAAATGGTTTCAATTTACAATTTAATAATTTGTGTTGTACACAAACAAGTAACTAGATTTAGAATAATTTCTATACAAATTTATTAAAACATTATTAAGAAGGGTTACTCCCGATTGCGACTAGACGAGACAAGTTGGATCAAATAATAAGCGCTTCTTAAAACTCTTATAACGGGACTTGGACGATACTAAAAAAAATCAGATTCTCTATGCAGTTTGCCCTTCAGAGTTATGACAAGTAATAATAAAATAATGATTAATGTTTTTAGATTGAAAGAAATATGCAAACTAATATCATCACTATAATGAAACCTAATTCAAACACAATACTCTATAAATATCTACTGTAAATTAACAATATTGCAATAATATGACAATTTGATATATGTGTCTATTAAAAATGCCTAACAAATACTTTTACCAATCAACTCAAACAGCTTTGAAATATTCAATAAAAATAATACAATTAAATATTTGTATATCAAGTGGAACTGTATTAGACCAACATTTACATATAAGACATGAGCTTTCCTGAGACCCTCAACGAAGCAACTCTCTTAGACATCTTGTCAAAGAGATCTGTAGATACGGCCGGAACAGTGATTCGATTAACCATCTCTATCGTGCTATCTTTGCTACTGCACTTAAATTCAGATCAAAACTGCTGAGCTAGAACATCGATCAATGTGAATAAGTCCAAATAATAAGTCATAGGTTTAAAACCTGCGACACAGTAAATGCGACTGTTTTATCATATGATAAAATTATTAATGGAGAATGCATTTTACAATTTTTATCACATGTTAACGTTAGCAAAGTTCATATAAAGTGTTATCTAAAGATAATATGTTTTATACCCACATATACAATATTATACCTAAGATTATGTTTTAAAATTAACAGAAAGATCTAATTTAGAAAATCATATGCAATGAATACCTTTTCGTCTTGTCTACTTAATCCAATGTTCCACTAAGTTGTAAAATTGTAACATTAAAGATACGAGTTTCAAATTATCGTCGGATAGTTTTAATATATATTAATATATAATTTATTGCAGAAGAAATGTGTCTGTAAATATTTTGCATTTATAAAAATAGCAAAAGTAAGAAAGCTCGCAATATATCTTTGATTGTTTGTTTAATTACGAAGGATTATAATTCGAAACTTCTAAATTACTTAGGCTGCATCAGAAGCTATTCGCTTTGTGTAGCATAGCTTGAATGCACATACGCCGATAAGCGCGGACGAGTTCCGCATCCCGTTAATGCAGCGGGCGGCTTGTTACGTGCATTGTGCGCGCCCGCCGATGATACATTATTTTTATAACAATAAATCGTCGTAAGTAAAGCACCGCACTGCCCCGGTGGTCTTCTGGCCATCGCAGCACGCGTTCTCTTGATGCGCAGGACTCACAACTTTACAACGACATCGCACTATTAATCTTCAGCTACCGAATTGGTATTATTCCAATATAAATACTACGTAATTACATACCACTGCGCAGTATTTTTCTTATCAATTTGGTCGTCAGTTTACCGAGCTAACGATAAAATGTGTGTGTGTGTTGTTAGTTTCTTGACTACCATGCGACATCTAACGTGATTGTATTTATCGAGCGCCAAATGGGAACTAAGTCGTACTCTCTGTATCATAGAATTCTCTTCAAAACAATTTCGTTATTATCGAATTGAAAAATAAACGCATTATATGACTTTTTAATCTTCATGGGAGTTAAACCTTGACATCTGAAACTGTGTGCTCAATTCTAAAACCACTAGTCCATATACGTGGTTTCACTAAATTGGAACAGAGTGTTCACTCACTTATAATTACTCATATTTCCGTTAGTATTTTACGAGAGCAAATAAAACTAAGATGCTTTATTCTATAAAGTGAATAGGGATGCTTGATACGATTTATTATTATGTGAAAATAAATAACTGTTCATGTATCACGTTGATAATAAGTAAAAAAAAATATTTTTATTTCACTTAATGTCGCACAAATAGTGGTGTATGTAATTTGTTATGTACATTATAATATTTATAATACAAAGTGACTACCAACGTTATTAATAATTCTAAAGTTTTAAAATATATTTACGCTTCTATTATGGACCACCAATATTTGCTTGTTGTTGACTCATTGTTATGTTTAAAATAAACTTCCAAGTCAATTAAACATATACATATTTAGGTAAATAGCAAGTATTTTTCCCAAGTAACTAGCTTAACTACAAAATATGCATAATGAAATCAATAACTGATAGGTCCCACTAATCTTAAAATCTATTCGATGCCAGATGTCGACCAAAGAAACTGCTTAGAATGGTTATCATGGCGAGAACAAATTGGTTTAAATAGTTGCTACTTAAGTATGCGCATATTAACTGCTGAATCGAAGCGCATTAGTACCAGAACCACTGGCAACTTATACCAAAACCAAAGAACTAAATTAATTTAAACTTGCTTATTACAAGCGGCTCGTCTCGCGGCTCCAGTTTTACTGGCGTTTCGAATTAAGTAAACTCTTTATGTTCATTTAAAATCGATAGTTGCGTGCGTAAACCGTTAGCTGTAAAACCATTGCTCTTTATTTTAACAAAATATGGATTCTAAAACGTTTTGCTATTCGTAATTTGAATTTAGATGTTTTAAATTTTGAAAGCCATAACTGAGTACACTCTCTTAATCAAATGTCAGATTTGGTAAATTTTTGTTTAATGATAGCGTTGCACATCGGTTAGATTAAGCTTCTGTGATTAATTGTGGTAGCTGCTTGTCCAATTGGAAATTTAGGAAAAGTGCGTGCATTTGTAGTAGTGTGCGCGCGCGCGTGCGCCGTATCGCTCGCCCATCGCCGCTTGATTTACAGCGCTCCATCACAAAACACATTTCTACTTCACCGTAAACTTTTTAAAGGGTTCATTTAAGAAATCAAAGTATCGCTCAAGATCTTTGGAGCCAACTTACTCTTACATAAAACCATAAACATCAAACCGCATTTTTTTATTTTTTAACACTTACCTAGAAAGACAAACTGAACAATGTAGATGTGTTTATTTCATCTACATAATATCCGCTTTGAATCAGTGTCATAAATCTCAGTGATGAGATGATAGCGGTCCATTTTAAAAATGAAAATCACCCAGGAAGTGTTTAAAGCAAAATCATAATTCATTAGTGCGTTATTGAGCGCACATACACGCGGTCGGGCCCTGGTGGACCATTACTCGGGATGACGGCGCGCGTGCCCGCGACACCCACCCACCAGCCCAAGCTGACCTTTCGAACGCCACTGCTTTCAAGTCAACCATATCAAACACAAGGAAACCCTTACACCACCGGAGGTCACCTCATATGGTATCGTAACGCACGCTGTCGCCTTTAAATAGGAAGCGACACGTTTATCCAATTAGAAATTCACCATATCTTTGTGATAGTTGAAGAGGAAATTTGAGCAATCAACTTGCAGAGCGCCTCGGCGCGGCGTTCCTATCACAGTTTATTCAATTGAGCTCGTAATGAAGTTATGTGTGCTATGCACGGATCAAACCAGCGCATTACATTTTCATCGAACGTATATTTTACTACTGTTTCTTTAACATCATTAATCTCAATGTGTCAAAATTGTATCAACGCATTCGTTTAAATTATTACGCCTCACACCTTTTATGGAATGCTTATACGTTCGGAGTGGTTAAAATAGAATTATTTGAAATAAGTATTGCACAATAACTGGCTATAGAATCGGATCTGTTGAATCTTAGAGCATGATATGCAAAAGCAGACACTATTCGCGAACGATTTATAGTTTCATAATAAGATAACTTTGACCGCAATTCGGAATGAACTGCCTAGTTTGAGTAGTTGGTGCCCAGTATTCTAAATAACAGGCAAAATATGCCAAACCAACTACACAATAGGCTGAGGGACAAGTTGTTATTACAAGGTGTTGAACCTGGTTTTCTGATTTATTGATCTAGGAAATTTGCAATGATCAATGTTTCCAAGGCACCGAATAAAATTATACGTCTGTTTTACGCTTGTGTAGACTAGGTTATATTTTAAGAAAAATCTGAATATTTGGATAAAAGCCAGATACTGTTATTAGGTCAATATAATATATTCAAGGTAGCATAGAGCTCGAACAGCATAAATACAACAGACCGCACCATCGTAAATCTGCCTAAATCACACACATTTTGTCATAAAAACGTTACTACTGTACCATGAATTCGAGCAAAATATTTATAACAAGAACTCACTCAAAACCGGTTGCCTAATCCTACAGGCACGTGTTGAGATTAAAATGGAAATATCTTTTGAAAGGGATATTCTCTATAAGAAAATAACTGGCTCAATTTCTAATATTGAATTATTTTAGTACTAACTATTTGGTATAAAATCGTATAATGAGAAACTAAAATTGCTTTATAGGTTGGTTACAATCAAAGCGTTTTTTTTTTCAGTGGCAGATATAGGAGTTAATGTGAGGAACCTATTATATTGAGATCAGTTTATTTATATTTCATTTTGATGTTATCGATTTATACTTAAATACCTGTGATTTTTAACAATGTATGTGTGAAAATGTCTGTCATACAGTTATTTAGCTTTACTCCCAAATTCTATTTAAAGTAAACCTCTTAAACAGAGATATTGGAAACATATTTTGCTGTAAACATTCAATGATCAATTGTGCAGTAAAAATATATTTACGAGTATAGCATCAATAGCAATGAAGTATTTCAATGAAATAATTTATCATTAACTGCAACCAAATTATCATTACCATTTTTATACAAAATTGTAATGATAATTTGTAAATAAAAAATCATCTTACTCTTTGGAAAAATCCTTAGAGATTGTATGGTAACATTGTTTGAAGGAAGTCTTTTCTCATCGTTTATGAGCAAATGCCGCAGCGGCGTGTGCCGCGCGCGTGGTCGATTGATACGCCGGGTTACCCGACCCTACTCACCGCACTGACCTCATTCATAAATCGTAATTTAAAATTATTGAAGACCAAGGGTCTTACTTACATCAATGTATTTTTTATTCTATTGTCCATAATCTAGATGGACGTCCGTTAAGATGAAGTTTGGCATTGATAAAAAAAATAAGTTCGTCCAAAACATTTAGTATTATCCAAGTTTTTGCGTATATATATTTATATATTTGCTCTCATATTATATTTTAATCTCAGTTATTTCTTGAAAAATGTTAAAGGTTGCATATATATAGGGGTAAGCCCTATGAATCGCTAAACTAATTATTTGTCCGAGGTAACCGCCAGTTCTTCGGTCTCCTATGATATCGACTAATCGAAATCGGATCAAGGGTCTTTAAACCGTATGAGACAAAGTGATATTCGGAGCTACACCCGTGTATTTGTGCGCTTTGGCCTTTTCAGCTGCTTCACATCCTGCAACATACGAAACTAATAAATAACATGTATGTATTATTTAGGCTGGAGATATAGATTGGAAATTCGCAGACAATTTTTATACAACCCTCTGTTGCTGGAACCCTGATAAAACACTTTACGAATCTATGCATTAGCTGTGATAAATTCAGGTTATGTTACACATAATATAATGTATTCCAGAGAACTATGTTAATCTGGATTAGTGAAACGATAGCAAATTGTTAGGAGCGGAGTGTAATCGGCGCATGCTGTGGCATTACGCGCTATCATCCAGCAAGCACTCCAAATTAGTATATCCTGGCGCGCGCCGTGATTCCTAATATTATATTTAGACGTGACACGCGCTCGTTTGTATCAATTGGTCCCGTCTGCCCCCGCTGATATACGGCTGACGCTACTTTAGAACAATGATGGCATAAATTGCACGATTACGCTTTTTAGCACCGCCCCGCGACCCCGCGACTTCTGATGATCTAATTGACAAATTAGCTTGCACTGATACGCTTGTATGCACAATCGACGCAATCGCAAAATGTGTTAAGGACACATTACCTCGTCGTTACTGGTACTTTACTTTATTTTTAAATTGCTGCAATAAGCTTATTCCATTCCGTAAGACGATATTACCTAGTATTGAACGTACTTATATAAATATAACAAACTACATATTTTCAAGTACTAACAAAACAACCGACCAAAGGCTAAGCCAAATGTTGGCACGAAAGGTTTCGTTTCATTATCTATATACATAGCACGTTTGTAGTGTGGCAAACCCCTTAAATGTATAATATAAGGAATTTAATAGCCTACAATAATATAAGGAAGTAGTGACTAAGATGTACTAGCAAAAGCTTCAGAATATTATTAGGTTAACCTTTATAACAGAACATTATAATTATATATTTTTATTTGATCCTCCACCAATGTTCACCGAGGACTAGGCCATGATATTTTTTATAAAATTGGTACCATGAGGAATGTAATCTGAAAAATTGTCATGCCGCCCGCAGATAAATGAACACACAAACGATACTCGCGTCGAGGACAAGCGATTACAATGCACATTAATAACTTCTTGTGCGGCGCCGCTAGCATCACCACTACAAATCAGTCTAATGAGCGGATCCCATGAAAGCCTTTTAATTTCCCATTTGGTGCGGCCACCTCAGATACGAGTGACTGTTATTAATATAGGAACAGGGCTGGCCGCCGGTGGCGGCGCACCCGACAGCTTCGATTATGTCGAACCTTACGGAGGTATCGCGACGCTTTCCGCGACTTATCTCCCGCTATTAATTACGCTCAGATATGCGCCGGACAAGTTTAATGCAACCGCTTCATTTGTTGGTGCACTAAGAGTGCCATATCTGGGACGTTATAGGAATGATAACTTTGAACATGTGACAGCCGGCCGGCGTGCAAGATCGCGCTTGACTTATTTTTCTTATCCTATACCTATATAGGCAGATAAATAAATAATCGGATGGTCCTTGGTGAAATAGTTTTATTAACTCAATTCATAAACTCTTTATCTTTACATATAAAAATCACCCGAATATTTATTTCAAAAGTTATCATTTTCAAATAGACTCATAAGAATTGCTCCTCGTTTAATTATCCCAACACACAATACCGCAGCGTTTCGTGGTAGCTTTCGGTATGCCGCTACGAAATGCTGGAATAATATTCCTCCACCTATTCGTTACTCCCAAACCATTGGTTCATTTCAAATTAATTTTAAAATGCATCTGCTTAATTTACAACGTCTCCTGTAAAATCTTTTATATATGTATGTATATGCATGTGTGTATATATAGCTTGCTGTTTTAATATTCATTATGTGTGCCAATGCTGTTTTAGTATAAGTATATGTATCTACAATAAATGTATCTAGTGTGTTTTCATATTATTATTCTTATGTGTATGTTGTGTTCATTATTATATTTACATGTTTTGAGTGAGATATATACCCTATTTGTCCATATACTCTTTGATAAACTTATAATATATGTATTATGTAAAGTGCGTGTATGTAGTAGTCTCTCTTTGAAGGTAGCCACGGAAGACCAGTGTCATGGTGTCTTTATCACCATGGCTTTTGCTGAGTGGTATACCAGTTCTGTGTCTTTAGATTTAAGTTCTTATGTTTAAGGTAATATTGTGTACTGCCACAGAATAAATATTTCTTTCTTTCTTTCTTTATCCAATATATGTGCCTTAAGAACACTCATAATCCATTTATTCCATTGGTTCGGTCTGTTAAATTATACTGTGAAAAAACCACACCGTGATGACCGTCATATTGGTAACCAGACCAACAACTCACATGTCCTTGGAAGCATTTACCTTATCAAGATGCATCATCAAAGTAAGTGCTTCTGGGGCTTTTTTAAGGAACACAAATAAATAATGTTTTATCAATAAATTTTGTGATAAATCCAACCTAATGTATCGGGATTAACCGCACAATTTGACTGTTTAGACAACAGTATAGGATTCTAGCGGGATTCGAACCCACGACATCCAGATTATGCAGCAAAATAAAGTCAACACTAACTACTAGACCATCGGGCAATTCCTGACTTATTCAATCAAATTGCCCGTAGATGACTGATAGCTTTGAGACGATGTAAAATATGGTTCCTTAACTCTGCTCCGATAGTGATCTAGCGGTAAATCGGTAAGCGTTTTGCAAGGGACCGGTGCGGTATGCAACTGATGAAATTACTGTTTCTATTCATAAAAGAAGTCAGAATCAGATCGGACCCAGCCCGAGGCTGTGCCAGCAAGTTGCTAATAACACACCGCTTACAGTTAACTTCTGACAAATAAAGTAGAAGCGGCCCAGTACCGTTTTTGATCTGTTTATTCCTTCAATATGAAATTTCTATTATCTATTTTCGGTTTGATTTCTTTTAATTTAAAGCTTAATCTTGATAAATAAAAAAATGAATGTCAATTTTATAAATAAGCAGTAAATAAAAATTCATAACTATAATTTATACATGTTATAAACGGCTGACAATAGAGTTTCTATTGTGTTTAGATTCGCTACATTAAGTGTTTGCTGCTGAGCAATTATAAATAAATGTGAGAGAAATGTATACACGATGGTCAAAAAGGTGGGTTTATCAGCTATCTTTGTAATAATGGAACATCCAAAAAAACCTATATATGAGCCTTTCAACGCTGAAAAATAATTATCTAATCCGAATATAAACGTAAACGTATTTGCTATGCCTATAATCATGTAAATATGAAAAATCGGACTGGTCAAGTCCCGCTCGGCCCACCGTTATGCGCGTCTTCATAACTCACGACGATCATTTGTTGCGGTACCAGTTCGCTAAAAATAATTGTTATGGAGCGACGCCCTGTGGCGGCCTTCAATACACCGCCTTTGGATACCAATTATGTCATATACTCCCTTTAGTTCAACCTAAACCAGGACTGCTAGTGGCAAATTATTTATCACCACACCAATTAACTCGCGCCAAATGGAGCAGTCTTACAAATGGTAGATATACAGCGATTGGTTTATTACTAAGCATAGATTCTCTCTATCTATTTTTAGAAAGAACGAATGAAATTTATTTATGTACATATTTGACGTAGATAACACCCAGAACAACACAAACAGACATCTTCATGCACAACATGTTTGTACTGCCCGGGGATCGAACACTGAACTTTGAGTAAGAGCCAACGTCTCAACCATTATATCGAAATACAAACACGATCTATAATTAATATGCAAAAAAATTTTATGTATTTACAAAAAATGTATCTTTACCCGTTGTTTAGTACCATATTACAGGCTAAATGCTTAGTTTAAAACTAGATGGCGCTGTGTATTCAGTAGATATTTTTTTTTATTGTTATTTAATGTAAGTTGTGAAAGTTTGATCTACATGTTGTTCTACCGTTGCAGCTCACAATGTAGGATAATCCCATAAAAACCAAATGCTAATATACTCATTCATAGAACGAGAACTCACTTGTTAAATCCATTTATCTCCTTCACATCAATTCGTTAGTACGCTTTTGGTAACATTTAAATAAAATGGTGGGAATAAAACCCTGCATTTTTTCTTGCTTTTTATCCCTGTCTACCATGGTTACTTTTCTAGTAATTGAAAGTGATTATATTATTTTATATAGCGAATAATTAAATAATAGCAGTTAAAGGTTATCATATCGAGTTTATTAACAGTCTGATGAAATTATTGATATCTCTGAGCTCATGCGTCTACTAATATAGCAGCAGCAAATTAATTCCATCTTCCCCGCTGCAAGTAATTGTTTGTAAGCGACGTCCTGGGGAGCCTATCCGAGGCGCCCGTTGCCAATTATGTCAATACATATATTTACTTAGTTTAGCTTACAGCTAGTGCGCAGACCCTCACGTGCCGAAGTAATTTCTCTCTTTCAAGACATATCTTGCGCACAGTTATCTATTTATCTACTTTAATATGTATTCATGTCTGATGTGGCTTTAGCAATTGTAATCGGATACCAATCTTTAGCTTTTATCTTTAACACAAATTACAAATTTTGCCGATAGTTCTACAAATGGAGATTGGGCTTAATATTATTATCAGTGTATTTTCAAAGCCTTATCCAGAAATGTTGTTCAGCTTGGACAAATGTTTATGGTAGGTTTAGTTCTACCACGCTTATATTTTATAGCATTGTCCTAGTTTACGGCCAAACCAGGAGGATTAACTAGCTTCTTGAGCATATCACGCAAAGCTCGCGTGCCTCTGTTCCGCCTAGACATTGCTATCATTTAATATTATATCCATTTAAATCGTGGATGTAGTAGTACTAAAAATTCAAGCCATGTTCTCAAAAAAAAAATTTTAAGTATTTCGATTTGTACACTGTTACCTACAGTTTAGACAAAAAATGTGTTAAGAATTTCCTACTTTAGTTCTGAAAAAAAAAAAATTTTATACTTCTATTGCATATTTCTATCCGATAGCATTGCTGTTACAAATAGAAATTTAAGTATATAATTTAGAAACGTGTAATTTTCACTTCGCAACTGCTTTACAGTCTTTTCCAATAATGATTATCCTAGTACGCTCTAAATACATTATTTTCTTATAATGTAGACGAATCTAATTTCACTATTTACTGTGTATCAATATTTTACATTGCTGAAAACGTAACAATACATTAATTCATTTTTTATTTACTATTATTGCTAGTTGCCTATTAACAAATTAAAGGAACCCATAAATGAAGATACAAAACGTAGTCCTGAAATACCAATAATCTATTTACAAACAATATTTATGATACCTTCATATTAACGAGCACAATCTGTTGCAAAACAGAACAACATAGAGAGCAAATGCTTATCTCAGCTGAAATGATTTATGTTATTGCACCGAAGCTATACGTTAACCAGGGCAATAAACAAAACGCCACAACTGAACTGGGTGACTTAATTATTCAGTCATTTGTACTTTAAAAATCAAATTCAATATGATATAATGACATCTGACGATTCTATTGCGCGAAATATTTGTTATATTACTGTAATTACTTGTTTGTTTGTATTTTCATAACGGATGAATTATTTATGCCTAGTTTCTCCTAAGAGATAAAAGGAGTCCGAGCATATTTTTTTTGTAACCAAGCCAATGCCACCCGGTCACCATGTGTCTATCGAATAGTAAGGAGGCTTAGGCGAAATGTATAACCCGCGTAACAGCTGTTTGTTAGGGTCTATTTCATAGCTTTTCGACTTCATAATCGTTTGTCTACATCAGTCAAGGCGCTAACATATGAAAATCCAAAAATGCCGATAAAACATTTCAACGCACCACAACTATCAGTTAGCCACTTAATATTTTTGATACAAAAATGGCTTATAATACATATTTTCTAGGGAAACTTAGATCTTTTCCACAAAGTATTAGATTACATCTGCGCCAACGTCGATATCATAAAATAAAAATACGACAATCTGAGGCATTGATCCCGCAAAGTAAATATAGACATCACAGATAGGAAAATATACGACAAGCACTTTCCGTTTACTGAATGAAAAGTGACACCATGTATACGAATAATATTTTGTTAGTTTGAGTTCGTACAAACGATTTATAAGTAACCCTTAAATAATAAAACGAACTCAAATCAATTTGGGATACATAATGATAATTTAAACCAATTTAAAAAAGAGAAGGGTTGTGACCCGCAAGAGTGACACGATAGAAATGTTATTTCTTTAAACGAGTAAAGCCGCTATATAAAGGCTTTCCAAACAACACCTAGTTGTGATAAATAAATTTATTGTAATGCCAACGTTATAATGGTACCTTACACACTTACATTTTCAAATATTATTTCTTATGAATATTTTTTTTTATCCTTTTCTAAGCATTGATGTCTGACCACCAAGCCAGGCTGTCTTTGAAGTTTTCTATGGTTTTCATTATGACAACAATATACTTACGAAAATCTAGACAGCGCTGTGTGAATGACTATGGCTACGCGTTTTGGCGAAAACCTTGTAATCGGAGACGTAACGAAGAACTTCAAGACGTCTCCACGGTAACGCTATAACTCACCACGATAGCGCGGTCCCGAAGAACTGTTAACGACAAATAACGGAGATAACGTAACGGGCACCTAAACGACCCTATCTGGTATTCGATAATATTTAATAATTATTTACATATATTTATCAGATGGAGACGCGTGCGCCAGCAACTGACAACATCTTGTCGCCTCTAACATTTTTATGTTAATTTATTTTGGCGTCCGTTTACACCAAACGAGTGCGTGAAACCAATTTCTGAAATGGTTATTGGAATCTTAAAATATAAAAGATTAATGAAACTGAATCGACCACAAGATACTTCTATTTTAATAAATGTTGTTCATTCAATTTAATGATTATAATTTTATGTTAATCGAACTAAAATATCTGTAAATCAACCTAAACTAGACATGTTATTTTTATGAATATTGGAGTTATTATTTGTAACAAATATGCACTAAATTAATACAGCAAAAATCATGGAAACAAGTAGTCATTTGAATATATGAAGCCCATTAGGTAACCTATCAGGTCGTCTAAGTAACGATATCAGTGTCAGTTCGGACATAAATAAAATTGCTTATCCTGATCTCATTATAGTTACCTGTAGAAATCACTTTGCGTATAATATTTGAGAACTTTGTTCAACAATGGTCTCACAAGCTTGTCATACAGTCAAATTGACCTATCATTTTCTCGTACAAGTAAGGAGTTATGTCAAAGTTATTAACTGCACTTTATAAAAAATATAAGACATATTTAAAAGCCGCCTCATTAAAACCTCAGTAGCAATATTTCCATAACCTATTATCGCTCATCAACTCTATGTCGTATTCTCAATTACATTCACATAAACCTTTGAATGGGTTCGTATCGTATTAATTTCAAAGAGAGACATATCCGGCTTTCTGTTTCACAACAACCACACTTGCGGTGACGTGTTTTGGTAACGTCGTGTTAAATGTTTGAATTAATACCAAAACCAAAATGTGTGACAATATTAATACAGATACATTTTATCTTTATGATGAGAACAGGGTAAATTAAGTGCAATGTCTATCAACGAGTGAATAAATCAACGAAATAGGTAATTTTCTAAGGAATAAATAAAAGTTGAAAACCGCCAAACTTTTCAGTCAGGTCTCGAATGTGTTCAATGAGTGATTTACATTAAAATATTAATAGTCTTATTATATTGAAAACAGTATTTCTGGAAATAATCTGACTCTACCCTATTTGAACTTATTATGCACGCTACTGTATCTCATTTTATAAAAATATATTTTTACAGACACAATATTACAAAGCATTAGTTAATTTGCTAAGGTACCTTAATCTCTATATCCTTTAACTGAACATGAAAAGTTACAATAAAGGTAGTTATAAAAATACAAAGCCGCGATCTTTACTTCAGAATGATTATTACACACTACGTGTAGAGAATCCGTTGACTGTTGTAGGAAAGTGTCCATAGTCACTAGTGGAATGCTTAATATTACTAGAGTAAATTACAACGCTGAACGATCCTTAAGCTGCTTCTTACGATCTTAAAGACAATAAATCCATTCCACCGTTTCAATGGCACCTTAAAGCTATAAATGTAGCCTATTGCGTAGGTTGCAACCAACTGAGTAACGGCTAAATTTAATTAATATATATAATACACCTAAAAAATCTATAAAATACAAATGACGCCCTCCGGCCTGACTTGCGAAATGTGGTAGAGGCTGGACGAGCTGGATGATTTAAAGTGGAAAACTAGGATAACTGACGCAGAATAATGGAGACTTTAAGTCCAGCAGTGTACTGTTACTGTATAATCCATAAGTCTACTGTTAATATCCTTGGGTGTTCTCCGAGCGATACAACCTCCTTCTTGAAGGCAAGAGTGAATAGGCTGATTCTAGTCGGGCATGATCCATCCTCGGCCGCATCATCACTTAAAATCAAGAGAGATGAAAATTATACATTTAAACTTTAATCCTTTAAAAGGTATTTCTCAATATCATTAAAAAGTAAAACACAAGTCCTAAAATAAATTATCTATTCGTATATATAATCGTATATTGTGTGACAAGTATCGCAGCGGTATAGTGGCAAGTTATCTGAGCAAACGCAAAACCCGTCTTAAAGTGTTACCATGGAATTTCACGTGGCGTATCGATGAATTCTCACCATTATAGAGTATTCCAAGTTGTAATAAGCACAAGTCACCCACTAGTTGCGAATCCTGCACGAGTGAGTGCAAATGGTAATCCACCGGGGTCCCCAACGGTCACCACTCAGCCCGCTCTCACTTAATGTCATAAATAACTTTGTCAATCTGCTAACTTAATAGCATAATTTATCCGTCGCAGGACAACATAACGAGCAATGCCGATAATAAACCAGAAAAGCCATGAGGTGATAATAGCCGTCCGTAAATAATGATTCCTGATTGCCGGTCCACACCTCATCGGGCAGGTCGCCGTATACCCAATACCGTTGGAATTCAAAAATATTTTGTGTCGATAAAGTAACGTTGATTAAATAATAGAACATCCTCGTGCATGTTATTCGCGTAAACAAGATCTGACCTCGCCAGTGCGGGCTCATGTCTCGCTCAGAATGCAATCGCAGTCTAATTAACGCAAGCACTCGGACACGGGCTGCATTGAGGATGTTCCGATTAGAGCCCTCGCCCGTTAAGGCGAAACAATCACATCTTCAACAAGGAATGAACTAGATTAGCTACTGGTAGAATTGTTATGTTTAAAAGGGAACATCGCGAAACAAAGCCGCGACCATTTGAGCGTTGTCGGCCGGAGTTAAGTGGCTGCGTGTACCGAGCAAATGTATGGTAATGGTTGGTGTTCAGATATGCGAACTAATAGTGTCATCTAATAAGTGCTGATAGGGAGTAGTCGCGTGGTGTATTGCGGTGTCAGGGATTGAATGTGGCACTGCGCTGCGCCCGACGGCACTCTGCTCGGCTGTGTCGATGTGCTGTGCGATAGCCCCCGCTCCACCGGCCGCACCATTTATTCATGGTGCAATAAATTCAAATTACCGGATTAACAATAGTACGGATAGCATCTCCGGTGGCGATATTTGCCGACCGATACTGACGATGTTAGCTTCGTTTCCTTGCCAACTTTATACACATTATTATAATTCGTTTACATTCAGATGTGGCTATTTGTAATCACCACAGATAAAGTTATCTTGCTTTGCTATAAACTTAATTTATATATATTTTTTAATTATACAGTAATTAGAGATGTTTGATATTACAAATACTTTTAAAAATCGTTTCATTATTTGGGAAAAAACACATTATAACAAATTTTCTAAAATTTACAGTCAAAGTAAATATCCATGTAACCCGATCATACGCGTGAAATTTGATCTAATTTTAATAAGAACGATTTACACAAAGACATTGGTATCAATAAATGTCGAGGCGCAAAGCGCGTCGCGGACACATGCGTCTCTCGGCGCGAAGTATTCGCGTTACAGCGCAATGAAATCCAACACCACGACGAATCGAACGCTGTCCTGTCGCGTTTGAAATTTCTGCAATATTTCGCCCTTTTCACGCAGATATCCCCGGCCCCGTGTCTAAACCGCCGGACATGAAACACAATATCGCAAGTACGCCCCATAATTTATACGCACCGAGCTCCATTGCCGTGTAGATTATTAGGCTGTGGGTAATCTGTATTTCTTGTAAAATCTGTCTTTTTCTCTCAGCCGTGTACTGTGCGGCAATAAAACGAAAATACGATGGCAATAGGGTAATTACGGACGCGTCACATTCCTGCGAGCGTCGCGCCCGTTTACCTAAATAGATTCAAATGAATGCGTGCGATTAGCAAGCGCTCTGCGCCGGCGCATCTGCGTACATCAGCAGCCGGAACGGGTTTAATGTGTTACTACGTTTTAATTGGGATCGGCACTGACTGGGCGCCCGCAAATAACGCAATCACACACCGATACCTTCGCAGTTGCGGCTTTGCGAATTACGCACTCGTAACTCAAGTGTTTACGTTTATACCGGCTTCGTTTTTAAATGACATGCATAAACATGCCATGTTTTTACTATATCTGATCAAATTGGTTGAATTTACGAAATATTATTATAACAAATTGAGGAAACCCAAGTTAAACGTGAAGCCTGTATTATGGGTACTAAACAACGGACAAACATACTTTTATACATTTTTTTGTTTTGAAAATATATACATATTATACATAGAAACACCCAGACCATTACAAACAGACATGTTCATGCACACAAATGTTTGTACTGCCCGGGGATCGAACCCGGAACCCTTGGTGTGGTAGTCAACGTCTCAACCCCTATACCAAATGGGTTGTCAAACCACAAGACCAAATAATGGCCGATCTATATGAATTATGCCCATGTAATCAAGTTGCCAATAATATTTATATATTTCACAACCTTATCATATCACGAAATTATGAAATATGTAATAGTCAATCAAATCACACACAAATAAAGGCAATAAAAAGGTAAAATCGTTTTTTTTAATCTTTTATAGGCAGACATTTGACCGCCATCTCACCTGATGGTAAATGATGATGCGGCCGAGGATGGATTATGCTTGCCTAGGAACAGCGTATTCACTCTTGTTCTGAAGACGGCCAGGTTGTAATGATCGGGGAACACATAAGGAAGCAAAGAGTTCCATTCCTTTGCGGTACGCATTAGGAACAAGGACCATAGCGGGCTGTGCGGATGTATGGAATGTCTACCACGCAAGGATGGAACGCTCGTCTCCGTCTTGTATCCCAATGGTGAAAAGGCTGGTGGAATTAACTCGTGTAATTCCATCGCACACTCACCGAAATGTGGCCTATAAAAAACCGACAGCCGTGCAACTCGACGACGATGCTCGAGGCTTATCCTCGAGTTAGCAACCACGAGGTATTTGGTTATACCATAACTACATGAGATTTGGATTGTTTGCTGATAAGAATGATTGCAATATTTTGCATTTAATATGCTAGCTCAACATATCAAGTTTCCCCATTGAACACCTGTGCCTTAGGAGATATAAATATTACTCGTAATCTAACTACAAATGGGTCAATTTTCCGTTTCATCGACTCCGATTAATACCGAACGTATAGATCGAAACCTGAACCTGATTTCACTTTATCTAATCGGATAGCAATCCAGTATAGAACTTTTCTAAATGTCTATGGCACACTTGACGTTCATAGTGTGGAATTCTAAAATGTTGCGAACTAAGAGGCAGTAATTACCTAAAAATACCCATATTACTCTGACAGTTGGCGAATCTCCAAACCGTGACACTACACGATTGTGTTCTTTGCCCCACTACAGTTGTAAATAACACTGGATTTTTTCATATTTTTATCTGTAAGGTGAGAGCTGATTGTGGTACAATGATGGTTGCACTGGACGAGCGGTGCAACCATCATTTCATAAATCGTAAGAAATATCATTTACTTCGACAAAGTTGGAGATGTATATGAACTATAATTTTTTTCTACATAATTTTCTTCTGTATCATTTCTTGAGAGGACTTTTTTAGTTTTATAAGTGTACAAGACGGTCAAGACCCTCACCTGATGGTAAGTGATACCCTTAACATGACAGACCGGCTTGATGAAGACCAACAACTGATAGACAGTAATTATCCTCCATCAACGCCGCACTGTGCCCGACACCCGAGACAACAGATGTTAGGTCTCTTATACCCAATGATTTCACGAGCTACAGTGCCCTCATAATATTTCACAACAGAAGTGCAAAACACTTCTTATTTTACACGACGATATCTGGCATTGCGGTGTTACCTACCTAGAATACTCAGGATCGAGTCGACCACCTAAATCCTTCTAAGTTGTGGGATCGACTACTTTACGCTTACTTTAACAGCCCGTAACAACTTACAGCTGGGAGCCTACTTCCCAATGGTGAAATGCTAATTATCTCAACGCCAGTGACACTAATCGCAAATACAATAAGTAATTTACGTTTTGTCACATTGAGTACTGTTGATGACATCAGACCGCCTCTGGTTTCAGGATCTGTAAAATGGGCGATTAAGTGAAATTTTGATATTTTGGCGATTTTCCGGATTGTCTGGACGCACAGGGTATGCAGTGGTTATTTGCATATATGGAGGGCACGCCACTGTATTGTTGTATACTAATAAACGGTTAGGTGTACTGAGAGAACGCTGCTACCCGTTCTTTGCTGAATGTTTTGACCTTAAGCAACCTAAGGCACCTACTGAAAGAGCATACGTTTGGAATTCTAGTATGAATATGAATCATTTGGCAGAAAATAGAATAAAAATATTTTTAATCGGAATTAAAAAAAATGGGAAGTTTTGCTTGATATTAATAACTGCAATAATGAGATGCTTATCCTAGTTAATCACAAAATAAATGTTTGAAATAAACATCAGTGAAAGCTAAGTACAGATTATCCTATTAGAAGATATGAAAAATCTTTTTTGAAGTTTAAATATCTTATCACTAGATAATACATGATCAAACGAACTTACAAGTGAAATTCGATCAGTATTATATGAATTAGCTTCATTCGAAGATATAATAAATTTACCATGTAGTCCCTTTAACCTGTAAGGCAACTTCGCACTTATTAAGAGATTTATTGGTCTATTGACCAAGAAAAAAAGTTAGCTGTCAACCTACATTTCTCTATGATGGAACTTGTCATTCTTTAGAGATCATTATTATACCAAAAACTTTGTAAAATGGGTGAGGTGGGAGGGAGGTTATATCTTCGAATGAAGCTAATTCATATAATACTGATCGAATTTCACTTGTGAAGTTCGTTTGATCATGTATTATATTTCATAGCTTCATTCTTCGATATAATAAATTTACCATGTAGATGTTTAGAGCTAAAGTTTTTGGTATCCGTTCTTATAAGATTTCAAAATAAATTTAAACATATATTTATAACCATTCAAACATCATTTATAATTTATATACAAATTTAGCGAGTGCGCTATTAATATTATATATTATTATTATTAATTATACTTGTTTAGTAATTTATTTGAGCACAGCCAAAACGAAAAGCCTCTGCTGTTTTAGTTGTTTGTTAGCTGCTTAAATGCTGTTTAAATTATTATCACTTTTAATAGGTCGATAATAAAAGTTTGCATATGATATTAATGTATTTGTATAACCTTATAGTTTATTATTGTACAGTATTAGCAGACACTTCCGCAGCTGTGGTGGATGAGTGCTGTGTGATATGTGCACTACATATGAACACCTCAACTCAGCTATCTGAAACTGATGATTTGAGCTGTGGCTGGCTTATGGGGTGCTTAAAATCTCAACAAAAGGTTATTTGATTCACGGCTTCTCAAATACTTTGTAATATACAAGTTGGTACTTGCAGTTTCGTCAGCCTAATTTTTTTGTAAAAAACGGTAGATTGGCCACGTTCTGGTACTGAAGATTATTTATGTCCGAAATGATGAGGTGATGATTTTTACCTTACAATGATAATTTATTGTTATTGAATTTTATTACGGAAAACGTTTGGACTCCGTGTCCCGTAGGGCTAAGAGCCTCTTTTTAGTACTTTTTTTAACGAAATCGGATCATTATGGAATCAGTCTGAAATATAGTTTCTGACTATTTGTGGGTCGTAGGTAAAACTGTACTTGCTAATTTATAATAAACGCTTATAGTAAACGTTTTGCTTGGTTTGCAAGCCTTTGTCATTTCCTAGCAATAATGATAAGGCCGATCCGAGTCTATTTTACGTACCATAGGAAGAACTTTTATTAAATTGTTCTGCTAGAAACAAAGAAACTGCAATAATAGAATCATAATACGGGTCAAAATTATAAGTATTATAGAATATTTGCCACCGTTTGTAATTAAAACTGATCTGGCTTATTATTATTTATTTATTTATTAGTTAAATCTAGGTAAACTACTTTAGAAATAATGAGACATTTCAAAGTTGTAATTTTTTTTTATAAAAAATGTTATAAAATAAGAAGTTTTTTTAATAAGTCCTCTCAATTCTGGGTCCCCCAGGATAGGTACAGACTAATATGCCAGTTAATTATTTTGCTTAGTCACCTTAACATTGAGGCAAATAATGGTAATGAAATAGAGAAACCAAGAATTACATATGAAAGTAAATGCATCTACAATAAATGCTACTTTATCGCGTTCCCACGAAGNAATCTTTTATAGGCAGACATTTGACCGCCATCTCACCTGATGGTAAATGATGATGCGGCCGAGGATGGATTATGCTTGCCTAGGAACAGCGTATTCACTCTTGTTCTGAAGACGGCCAGGTTGTAATGATCGGGGAACACATAAGGAGCAAAGAGTTCCAGTTGTTTGCGGTACGCATTAGGAACAAGGCACCATAGCGGGCTGTGCGGATGTATGGAATGTCTACCACGCAAGGATGGAACGCTCGTCTCCGTCTTGTATCCCAATGGTGAAAAGGCTGGTGGAATTAACTCGTGTAATTCCATCGCACACTCACCGAAATGTGCCTATAAAAAACCGACAGCCGTGCAACTCTACGACGATGCTCGAGGCTTATCCTCGAGTTAGCAACCACGAGGTATTTGGTTATACCATAACTACATGAGATTTGGATTGTTTGCTGATAAGGATGATTGCAATATTTTGCATTTAATATGCTAGCTCAACATATCAAGTTTCCCCATTGAACACCTGTGCCTTAGGAGATTTAAACAAATTACTCGTAATCTAACTACAAATGGGTCAATTTTCCGTTTCATCGACTCCGATTAATACCGAACGTATAGATCGAAACCTGAACCTGATTTCACTTTATCTAATCGGATAGCAATCCAGTATAGAACTTTTCTAAATGTCTATGGCACACTTGACGTTAATAGTGTGGAATTCTAAAATGTTGCGAACTAAGAGGCAGTAATTACCTAAAAATACCCATATTACTCTGACAGTTGGCGAATCTCCAAACCGTGACACTACACGATTGTGTTCTTTGCCCCACTACAGTTGTAAATAACACTGGATTTTTTCATATTTTTATCTGTAAGGTGAGAGCTGATTGTGGTACAATGATGGTTGCACTGGACGAGCGGTGCAACCATCATTTCATAAATCGTAAGAAATATCATTTACTTCGACAAAGTTGGAGATGTATATGAACTATAATTTTTTTCTACATAATTTTCTTCTGTATCATTTCTTGAGAGGACTTTTTTAGTTTTATAAGTGTACAAGACGGTCAAGACCCTCACCTGATGGTAAGTGATACCCTAAACATGACAGACCGGCTTGATGAAGACCAACAACTGATAGACAGTAATTATCCTCCATCAACGCCGCACTGTGCCCGACACCCGAGACAACAGATGTTAGGTCTCTTATACCCAATGATTTCACGAGCTACAGTGCCCTCATAATATTTCACAACAGAAGTGCAAAACACTTCTTATTTTACACGACGATATCTGGCATTGCGGTGTTACCTACCTAGAATACTCAGGATCGAGTCAACCACCGACCGATTAGACCACAGTCTAAAGTTGTGGGATCGACTACTTTACGCTTACTTTAACAGCGCGTAACAACCTACAGCTGAGAGCCTTCTTCCCAATGGTGAAATGCTAATTATCTCAACGCCTCGCAGTAAGTTTATGATGGTTGCATTGACGTGCACAAAGACTATGAGTAGGGTATGAAAAGTGAGTGACACTAATCGCAAATACAATAAGTAATTTACGTTTTGTCACATTGAGTACTGTTGATGACATCAGACCGCCTCTGGTTTCAGGTCTGTAAAATGGGCGATTAAGTGAAATTTTGATATTTTGGCGATTTTCCGGATTGTCTGGACGCACAGGGTATGCAGTGGTTATTTGCATATATGGAGGGCACGCCACTGTATTGTTGTATACTAATAAACGGTTAGGTGTACTGAGAGAACGCTGCTACCCGTTCTTTGCTGAATGTTTTGACCTTAAGCAACCTCATAAGGCACCTACTGAAAGAGTATACGTTTGGAATTCTAGTATGAATATGAATCATTTGGCAGAAAATAGAATAAAAATATTTTTAATCGGAATAATAAAATGGGAAGTTTTGCTTGATATTAATAACTGCAATAATGAGATGCTTATCCTAGTTAATCACAAAATAAAATGTTTGAAATAAACATCAGTGAAAGCTAAGTACAGATTATCCTATTAGAAGATATGAAAAACCTTTTTTGAAGTTTAAATATCTTATCACTAGATAATACATGATCAAACGAACTTCACAAGTGAAATTCGATCAGTATTATATGAATTAGCTTCATTCGAAGATATAATAAATTTACCATGTAGTCCCTTTAACCTGTAAGGCAACTTCGCACTTATTAAGAGATTTATTGGTCTATTGACCAAGAAAAAAAAAGTTAGCTGTCAACCTACATTTCCCTATGATGGAACTTGTCATTCTTTAGAGATCATTATTATACCAAAAACTTTGTAAAAATGGGTGAGGTGGGAGGGAGGTTATATCTTCGAATGAAGCTAATTCATATAATACTGATCGAATTTCACTTGTGAAGTTCGTTTGATCATGTATTATATTTCATAGCTTCATTCTTCGATATAATAAATTTACCATGTAGATGTTTAGAGCTAAAGTTTTTGGTATCCGTTCTTATAAGATTTCAAAATAAATTTAAACATATATTTATAACCATTCAAACATCATTTATAATTTATATACAAATTTAGCGAGTGCGCTATTAATATTATATATTATTATTATTAATTATACTTGTTTAGTAATTTATTTGAGCACAGCCAAAACGAAAAGCCTCTGCTGTTTTAGTTGTTTGTTAGCTGCTTAAATGCTGTTTAAATTATTATCACTTTTAATAGGTCGATAATAAAAGTTTGCATATGTTATTAATGTATTTGTATAACCTTATAGTTTATTATTGTACAGTATTAGCAGACACTTCCGCAGCTGTGGTGGATGAGTGCTGTGTGATATGTGCACTACATATGAACACCTCAACTCAGCTATCTGAAACTGATGATTTGAGCTGTGGCTGGCTTATGGGGTGCTTAAAATCTCAACAAAAGGTTATTCGATTCACGGCTTCTCAAATACTTTGTAATATACAAGTTGGTACTTGCAGTTTCGTCAGCCTAATTTTTTTGTAAAAAACGGTAGATTGGCCACGTTCTGGTACTGAAGATTATTTATGTCCGAAATGATGAGGTGATGATTTTTACCTTACAATGATAATTTATTGTTATTGAATTTTATTACGGAAAACGTTTGGACTCCGTGTCCCGTAGGGCTAAGAGCCTCTTTTTAGTATTTTTTTTAACGAAATCGGATCATTATGGAATCAGTCTGAAATATAGTTTCTGACTATTTGTGGGTCGTAGGTAAAACTGTACTTGCTAATTTATAATAACGCTTATAGTAAACGTTTTGCTTGGTTTGTGAGCCTTTGTCATTTCCTAGCAATAATGATAAGGCCGATCTGTGTCTATTTTACGTACCATAGGAAGAACTTTTATTTTGTTCTGCTAGAACAAAGAAACTGCAAAATAGAATCATAATATGGGTCAAAATTATAAGTATTATAGAATTTGCCACGTTTGTAATTAAAACTGATCTGGTTAAGGTATTTTTAATGTAAACTAGCTAGTGTTAGAACGGGAGACCCTCACATCGTGAACGCGGTCCTGAGAGCATCGCTGATGTCCGGAATGTGTACTGAGCCGTTGTTGGCTCGTGGAAGTGGAAATTGGAAATCATTAGTTAAATCTAGGTAAACTACTTTAGAAATAATGAGACATTTCAAAGTTGTAATTTTTTTTTTTATAAAAATGTTATAAAATAAGAAGTTTTTTGATAGTCCTCTCAATTCTGGGTCCCCAGGATAGTATAGACTAATATGCCATAATATTTTGCTTAGTCACCTTAACATTGAGGCAAATAATGGTAATAAATAGAGAACCAAGAAATACATATGAAAAGTAAATGCATCTACAATAAATGCTACTGTATCGCGTTCCCACGAAGCAGTAATGACGTTTAGCATTTGGTGCGGGAACAAAAAAGGTCAATGTCTCAAAGTCAAAGACAAAATTCATTTAATAAGATTAGGATTAAAAGCCCTTATGAACGTCAAATAGAATACAAAAAATACAATAAAAAATGTATTTAAATACCAAAGTAAAGCACAATAATAATTTTGATACTTGGAAAAAAGCGCTTCGGCGTTTTGGCCTGTATGTCTGTCCTAGTTTTTGAGAAATGATTTGAAAAGTTGACCAATTGATATCTGTATCGATTTTTGTTTTATTATTGTATGAAGCATATAGGAAAATTTTCCGCTTCTTGCACAATTGCTAAATGTGCAAGAAGTACCGAGCTTGCATATTCAATTATACACCATACGATTTATAAAGCTGGTTGCCGTGATATTTTATATCTTAATAAAATAGTACAATTCGTCATTTCATTCAATATATAAAACGTTGTTTACCGAAAAATGTAGCTAATAATTAACCAGTTTAGGTCATGTAGAACATTGTTAAATTTAACTTTCGTATCCGTAAGATTCGTAATTTTAAATTGCTGATAGTTTATCTCGTTCTTGTTGCTGTCTGTATAATCAGCCTTAATAAAAGACTGGGCATGTTGCTATCACAAATTGTATTGAATCTGCGTTTTCCCTTAAAGTTTGTCTGGGAAAAAGATAAACTGTGTCAATAATCTTATTATATTATTTCATTGCTCGTCCGGTAATGATCTATTTACCTAGTCTTATATAAAGATTTTTATTTATTATTTTTTATTAAGACTCTTATAATAAACAACAGATCCACGACATATCAGGAAAAGACGTTTCTTTTAGATTGAATAAAGTGTTTGAAGTGTTTTTCCGAAACATAATTATAATACACATTCTAAGTTAATTCTAGTATATAACAGAAGTAAATCCATTTGATCTTAGTGTTGAAATAACCTCTTTCCTCAATTTTGACAAAGACCGTGGTTTTCTCATTAAAACCATAGGGCATAGCCGTTAATTTGCAAGTTATATTGTTAAATAAAATCGTAGGTAAGTATTTAATGTGTTGTCAGAAAAACCAAATATGATATGATTGCTAAATAGCCGCCTTCTGGTATTAATTTTGAGGCCGTGCGGTTATCCTCCATTTTAAAATGAACTTTTCCATCAAACTTATTCAATGGTTTCAAATTTTGAGATATATCTGTAGCCGCCGATAGAATTCGGTGCTAATTGATTCTCTATAAAAATTGATTTTAATGTGCTCATTACGTTTTGTTATAGTTCCATGACTTATTAAGTCTTGAATTGCCGTGACCATATTTAATTGGTCGGAAGCTGATATTTATTTCAGGGGTACGAGTCTAAATGACCAGTATTTTGGGGAAATCTGACTTTACAATGGGTAAAGTCAAATTCGTAGTATAATCTACGACAGGAATAATAATAGTGTAAATTTCCAACACATACCTGCATTATTGTCGCGGCTAGGCAGCTACGAAAGTTGACAACCTCGGCTGATTGGCAGCAAATTGTGTCTTACCTGCAGTTGACTCGTCCTCGCGTTACCATATTTAACTATGAATCCAATTCAACTCGGTAAGAAGAAGGAAGGGAGACTCATCTAGTTTCCCTGAAAGCATGATTGCATTATTGTCTAAGCTTATGAAGTAGAAAGGGTAGGGCTCTTATAGGCTCGATTTGTAAGCTTTGCTTTTCAATGGCCTTCGAACCTTGATTATTTCGGTACGCATTGCCATGCCTTGAATTACGTTCAAGAAAGATTTATCAATCAAAGTTTTTTTTTATAGTTAACCTAATTATAAAAGAAGGTAATGTTATTTCAGTTTAATATTTATTTTAAATAATTTGAAAATACCCTCACTACGAACCTTAGTGGTTTTTGTCTGTTTTTCATTCTTAGACACTTGCTTTGGTACCGTCATTGACAGCAGCCTTTATCAAAGTTATTCCTTAACTTCTTTGGTTAGAACCTTACTGAGAATAAGCAAATTGGGATGTTTCATGATGCCAAGGGCTGATAGCAATTCAGAATCTAACTTTGGTAAGGTTTATGTATTTTTGTAGCGATTCACCGCTACGGGAAAGTAACATTTCTGTAAATAGTTCCAGTAAGGTTTCAGTAAAATCTACCGTCAGCAGAACTATAAATATATTTTATAACCCACTGCATGGAAATAAATTTTGTAAAATCCGAGAGGTGATAGTTATAAGTCAATTACTTTTTATTATAATTATTATATTTTTTATAATATGTATGTACAAAGGTACCACAGTTTTTATTTATTAAGTTTAATATATAATTACTGACATAATAAAAACCCTCGTGTTAACCGTGAGTTAGCCCCAGGTTGTATATTTCGCCATCGTATGGCTCACGGCTACCCCCAGGTAGAGCATTTGACCGTCGTTTAATTCTCGATTAACCGCCAGGTATATCATTTGACCGTCGTGTTAATTCTCGATTAACCGCCAGGTATATCATTTGACCGTCGTGTTAATTCTCGATTAACCGCCAGGCATATCATTTGACCGTCGTGTAATTCTCGATTAACCGCCAGGTATATCAGTTGACGTCGTGTTAATTCTCAATTAACCGCCAGGTGTATCATTTGGCCGTGTGTTAATGCTCGATTAACCGCCAGGCTGAATATTTCACTATCATGTGAACTCTCGTTAAACCCCCAGATTTAGTATTTCACCATCGTGTTAACTCACGATCACACCTCAGGTGTTGATTACGGTGTCGATTCTACGACATAGATAGCAATGATAGAATATCACTTAGATAATTTCGACAAAAGTACATACCTGATCCGTTTCAGAATCCAATGAAGTATAAACCAACACTCGACGTCGTTTTTTAGATCCCTTATCTTAAATTTTTGCACGATAGTATTAAATTTTATCTTGTATTCTACGCCAAACATTATGAGATATTAAAATGGAAAATAAAATTCTTATGTAGGTAGGTGAACAGTGATTGCGAACTGCGTGCGCTCGTTGCCTCGCACGAAAAAAGAGTGACAAGTTCCATCATAGGGAAATGTAGGTTGACAGCTAACTTTTTTTTCTTGGTCAATAGACCAATAAATCTCTTAATAAGTGCCTTACAGTTAAAGGGACTACATGGTAAATTTATTATATCGAAGAATGAAGCTATGAAATATAATAGATTTATTGCGATAACAGTGTACATACATTATTCAGTAATATAAAGGAAGGTAAACGGCTTAATAAGTTTTCTGGACGACGGACTCCAGGTAAGAGGTTGTGTTTTTTGAGTGACCTATCCAATTCGCTACACTTTGGCATTCGCCGTCTGAACTCACTAGCCACTACATCATCGAGCCATACGGTGTGACTGCAAATATAATATATTTGAAAATATAATATAAATATAATATAATATATTTGCAGTCACACCACAAGTCTAAATCAACACACAAGTCTAAATATTTACTACTCTTTACAATTTTTTCCTTTCTTACTGGACTCGTCCGTCAATAAACGACAAAAGGTGACTTACACGCCAATTAATGGATGCCGCTTATTTTTAAGGAGGTAAATTACGTACGCTCGACTAAACAGTCAATTAAAATGTATAAAGGACAGCCGTATTAACATGAAACGTAATTGTCTCCCGGCAAATTATGAGCTTAAGAATAGTTTGTGTGCTGTGCCGACCACAAGCAATGCTACTCAAAATATCCAACAGTTTGATATTTATACGTACGTCTTGTAAGAACTTTTTAGGGTTCCGTAGCCAAATAGCAAAAAACGGAACCCTTATAGATTCGTCAAGTCGTCAAGTCTGTCTGTCTGTCCGCCCGCCTGTATGTCACTGTTTTGTCTCCGAAACTATAAGCACTACACTATTCATACTTTATCGTACCCCCCCGGGGGGGGGGCGTATTAATGTGTAGCTCTTGAAAAATGATATTGAGGTTTCTAATATCATTTTATTATAAATTGAATAGTTTGCACGAGAGACACTTCCAAAATTGGAAAAAAGTGTGTGTATCCCCTCTAATTTCTACACTATGGTGTTGATACAATAAATAGATAATATATGTAGATGACCATGATATCTAACAACGAAATTTAGTTTGAACAATTTCTGGTGTGTAGTTTTTTTTATACGTCATAAACGGTGAACCACTATTTTTTCAGTTTAAGCAGCTGCGCTTGGCCATTTTTTTTGCTTTAGGCGCGATCGACCAAGGATGGCTGATTGTCCAGCCGGTGGTCGTGGCTCGAGCGATTTATGCACCGGCCACCATAATGGACGTATTAATGGAAATTGACACCGAGCCCGGGCGCTCGGCGAGCCCGTGGGAGAGACCTCAGCGTCGCCGCATAAGGAAATATAATATTACGCACCAATCATGATATAATAATCTCGTCCTCACACGTTGAAATGGCCTGTCTTTGCGTCGATCACAGCGCTTAGCGACAATTAATTACGCCGGCGTTTCAATTACACAGTTTTAATATCAGTTTCATATAACGAATAAATCATTATATTTTATGACTCTTACACATGTAGAGTTAGTTTAGAATTTTCTTAGTTAATTTCCAATATAGATGTTGATGGTCTTGGCATTAGTGGATATTATTCTTAAGGTATTGAATATTTCGCCGCGAAAATGTTAGTCCCATTAGGGGATCATTACGCCAATGTGAGTTACAGCTCCGTCGCGGGTACGGACGATAGAGCCGCTGTCTCTCTTGCATTATTTATCGACGTATAATGGCTTCTAATAGGAGGCCATTGAATCTGCCACCTGAGTATCTTTTATTTTCCGCGCGTCCGAGCAGACGTGAGCTTAGTCCGTTGGATCCGTCTCGCACGTGAATATTCATAACACTGTGTTTCGATACAACTTGTGATTTAATTGATACCCGGCCTGCGCTGCGGACAGCCACATGTACGGACAAAACGTAATTGCTCGTTAAGTCTCGATTCTCGATTGTTTCTTGATTATAAAAATAAAGCAGCGAACCACCATCGCTTGTGAGTAGAATTTTAAAAGATGCTTGACAAACGATTACAGCGCACCGCACTGTTATTATATTACAAAAAAATCAACGGCCGTATCCAGACACGATGTAGATTTGCAAATGGTAATTAAATTGTAATGAGTCAATTCCCATTCCCTGTGCTGTACGTCGGAGTAAACAATGTGTCCGGGTGAAGCTTGAAAGATGATGATATCAACAGAGGTAAGCAACAAATAAGTACATATTCAAATTTATTTAGACCTTTCGTCGATAACACGCGGTGCTCGGTTTCTTTTATTTGCACAACACGACGAATGCAAGTGCAATTTATTGATACTGTGTTCGATAACCAGTAGATGCGTCCCACGCGGCGCGCGCTTCGGACAATGAGCACGAGACGCGCTCACCGCACATTTACAAGGCTCGTGCCCTCGGAAGGAAATAGCAAAGCCGCCTCATGCTAAATACGCTCCATAAATACTGAAGGTTATGGTGTCGTAAAAACAAAGTCAAGCTGCGAGAACAGACTGCGCGGGCATAAAGAACGGGCATCATCGCGCCAGCGCGCTCGTGACTTCATTCATAGAATACTCTTTAAGCTCTCGTTGAGGATATATAATATTAGTATAGGGGTCATCAGAGAACTGCTCAGCTAAACAGATCTATACTGGACTAAGTTTAATAACTTCACCCACTGATACTCTTAATTCTAGTGCACGTTGCACATCGTCAAATGTCCAATTGCTACAGGTTGCTAAGGTTGGCTTGAGCATGGAAAGATGTAGATTGGAACCCCTCACTTCCCCAATTTGTGGGATATTAGACCATAAACTTATTCACCGCGTACTGTGGATTAACCAGACATCTGAATACAAAGGTTGGCATAGACACAATGAGTGTTAGATGGCGAAACTACCTCTGTGGTCTAGTGGTCTCAGCATTGGGTTTAGATCGCTGCGTGTTCAGGAGACGTGGATTCGACTCACATGGGGGCAAACCACATAGTGAAAGTCCTGTGTAAGAGTAGCTGTGCGGTAAAGCCTGTGCCCCGTAGTGGGCCGTTATATGCTGAAGATAGCGTAACAAGCGACTATCGTAATATTATTTCGAATCCCCCCGCGCTTCTACTACCTAAGGATGAAAATTCGTTAACATCCACCAATCTACATTCAGCCCGATTGGTGGGCCTGAAACAATAGTAGTAACGCAATGGACTAATAGGCAGGTTAATTTTTTAAAATGAGCACTACATTTATTATATTAGTAGACGATATTTTTTTCTCTGACGACGTCCCAAGCGAATGTAATCCACCTAAAATAGATGCTTATATTTTTCCCCAAATTAAGTTCGTTAATTATTACTATTCGAATGTCAGTTGGCATCATATCACGTAATTTATATTTTGAGTGTCCATTAAGAGTCAACTAGCTGTGAGAAAGTTTGTATTTACAGTCTTTATAGTCGTTTGGGATGGAGAGTCAATATTATCGTTTGAATTACCACAAAATCATATTATAACATACATGTTTACACTTTTTATTAAATTCCCATAATCAATAAAGTGCATAAATTATATTCTTGTATGTTTACATATTGAGTATAGGAGATGATATAAAAACAAATGTCAATGTTCCAGTTAAAGCAACGTCGCCCGATAGAAGCGTCACTTCACGTGTAAACGGTGTCGCGCGGCAAGGGGTAACACATTAAGGAACACCTTGGCATATCATTTACATTTAGTTTAACTAATAAACTATAATAAGCAATCTACGCCAGGCGAGTGTCCACTCACGAGCCCCCCAACGGCGAGCTGTGATTTACACCCTACTTAAACATAGTTTACTCTCACATTACAAAGTATCTTCTTCGGAATCACTCTGGTTGTAGGTCTTAAAATGTCAAGTACGTAATTTTTTTATGCAAAGAAATACGAGGCAACAATGGTGCTCTAATTTAGGATCCATTACGTTATTGTACAATAATTGATTCATAAGTGAAGATCACGTCTTGGTAAGGGTAGCAAAGGCCTTCGGGGCAGTGACATGCGAAAAGTCGCCTAATGGTTTCAGATGAGGTACGGAGCAGACCGATATATCCAGCGCAAAATGGGGAAAACAAAGTCGCAGGGACTGTAATAAAGATGTTTCACATATAAAATGAACCCATCATTACAAAACTGAATTTCAACGTATCATAAATATTACCATTGCAGTGTTTTTAAAGTCATAAAGTTTACCCACCAAAAACATTCTGTAAAAAATCTAGCCAAGTCTCGATGGAGCTGCTTGATTATCTCTAAAAAGTAATGAAATCAAGACAAAGACATGCCTAGTCTAAGGTTCCTTACTGCAATTAATTAATTATTATGGTTGATGTTGTGTGACTTGGCCGTTGAAGAGTGCACAAGGATACAAAACTAGGTGCTTCATGACACCATTGCACCAATCTGTCGCCAGAACCGCTACCCATTGACGGTACAAATTTGCCACTTGGAAAACGGTGATTCAATAGCCCATTGATTGTAGGCTTGATAAAGCCACTAACGTATAAAGAATGTTCAACGGCCAAGTCACACAACATTAACCATAATAATTAATTAATTGCAGTAAGGAACCTTAGACTTGGCACGTCTTTGTCTTGATTTCATTACTTTTTAGAGATAATCAAGCAGCTCCATCGAGACTTGGCTAGATTTTTTACAGAATGTTTTTGGTGGGATTTTACTTCTTTTTGTAGAAACTTGAAAGGAATATTAGACGACCCATTGGGTGTAATGGTTGAAACGTCGGCTACTACACCAAGGGTTCCGGGTTCGATCCCGCAGTACCTACAAATATTGTGTGCACCAACATGTCTGTTTGTATTGGTCTAGCGCGCTCGACTTGGCGGGGGCACTACCGTGCCCCGATTTTTGACATCGGATGAAGCGGCCCACCATGTTAAATATATATTGTTTAAAGGCGGTATGTCAATCTCTTATAGTTTGGCTGGGCTCTTTTGTTATCTAAGCAGGGTCACCAGGTACTCCAGATCTTCGATTATCCAAGTTATTATAGTTTTCCCTTTATGTAACCATTAAACCCTGACTCTGTACCAAATTTCAGCTCTGTGAGTTAATGGGAAGTACTAGTTCTATTTTGATGATTTTGTTATCTAAGCAGGGTCACCAGGTACTCCAGATCTTCGATTTTCGAAGTTTTCATAGTTTTCCCTTTATGTAGCCATTAAACCCTAACTCTGTACCGAATTTCAGCTTTCTGAGTTAATGGGAAGTACTAGTTCTATTTTGATGATCATGAGTGAGTGAGTGTCTGTCGAAAATGCGAAACTTTGCTTTCGCTTAACGTCGGAACTAAATGACCTACAGACTTGAAATTTTGGATTTAAAGTAAGTTATTATATCTTACTAGATGACGAAAATTTCAGCGCTCTGGTATTATCCAAAGGTTCTCAAATCGGGGCCTGAAAATGCGGCGAAATGGATCCTGTAAAGGATGGTACGGCAGTGTTTGCTTCGCGCTCGACTTGGCGGGGGCACTGCCGTGCCCCCAGATCCTAAGTAAATTAAATGAAATCATTTATTTTGAATATTAAAATCCATATCACATAAAATAAATATTATATAATATATAATAAGAATAGAATCACTTAGCTACATTACATATAAAAAAAACTTCTAGATGTATGATTATTTTTCTTTTACATATAATTATGCAGATGTTACTTTTGATTTTGGCGATATTTTAAAATAAAATAAATAAAAATCAAGTTTATTTTTTCATCATAAACACAAAAAAATTAAGGAAAACAAAAGTTTATCACAAGGTTTACAACTTATATTGTAGTTTATGAGAGACTGATGCCTGTGATATGTATTTGAAATACTTGTTGTACAGGTCATCAGGCTCCCACCACCACGGAATAACATTATAAATTCACATATAAAATTATAAATTTATTTTCTTTCATTCCAAACATTAATTAATATTATATTACATTAAATTAAAAATTACACATAAATATAGCATCACTATAAATAAAAATGTACTAATGTACACTATGAGTAAAATGTGACCTCAGTTGTTGTAAATGTCCATAGGCAGTCAACAATACAAAAATATGGTGGACCCTAGGCATCCTTTGTACGGGAGAGCTTCGCATCCGCCGCGTTTCAGGAGTCGCAATTGCTTTCTCGAACAGTCGCAATTAAATCCCGCTGAGGTATCTAAGACCAGGCTGATGTGGTGGGATGAATTATTCCCGACCTCGTCAAGATACCCCTGTTTAGCCAAGGAGCTACCTCCCGGCGGTAATCTTCCCTGATTGGTCGGGAAAACTATGAATAGACTGCGGGTATGTGTTGGCCGTGACATTCGGGTAAGAAAGAAAAAGCACTATTTGACAAAACAAAGACACTACATAACATTGTATACAGGTAAGATACTGTCTTGCCCTAGCTATCCATCTTCGTGCGAATTCCGGGACCTCTAGATGGCAAATGAAAGGGCTATTAAAATGGCCCAATATTGGTCGCATTACCATATTTAACTTGTGAATCGACTCGATAAGAAGAAGGTAAGGCCAACCTCCCTTTAAGTATTATGTCTTAACTTTCAAAATGACGAAAGTTATAAAATACTAGATAGAGACCTCTAGTAAATCGGTCAAAACCCTTTTAAGGCAAGTTTAATCCGATAAACTGTAAAAAATATTTAATATACATAATCTGACTATACTTTAGTAAAATTATTCTGGTTGCTAGTATTTCGACTCCCATTTTAGAGCAGGTTGATTGCGAAAAAGGGTCCGCCAATAATTGGGGTTAGCTTATGCTGAATAAGTACGTTAAATTTAGGCATCGTAGAATACCATGTTGTTTTTGTATTCTTAGTAGATTTGTTTTTTTATTTTCTTGTCACATGTCAAAATTTAATTGTGTGCGATGTATTAGTTAATGTTCCTTTCTTTCTTTCAAATAGTTTACTAAACGTTCCTAGATCAATTGGTATAAACTGTGTTGTAATGTAGATTGGAGTGTTTTAACGATTACCATCCTCCGATATAAGCCGGGACTGAAGCCAATTTTAGTTTACGTTTGTTAAGTAACGTCATGATAACTTATTAAATAGTGCCACATTAATATGTACCATGATAATTTGTAGACATTGATACATTTGCGATTTCACCCGTACAAGATTTTCGCACGCCACCAAGGTACTGGAATAGCGGCGAATTCGTAGCGTGAAGATAATAAGTAATGGTGAGAGTTAGGACCGTTCACAATTTCCTGTTGGAGGTGCAACACAAAGGTCTGGCATTATAATGATAATTCATAAATGAACATCGGCCATTTGTAATATATCAATGCGTACTTTCAATCCTTCGCTTGAAATATAATGAGCAAAATACTAAGTCGTCGCTTTTATTACATATTAAATATGTTTCATGAATCAGTATTAACTCGTTGGAGAAATGTTAAGTCTACGTCTAATATTCCCACGATGTTTTCCCGGTGGAAGGCATTCAGAAAGAAACTTTCCAAAATGTGCCCTTTTTAGGGTCCAGTAGCCAAATGACAAAAACGAAATCCTTATAGAATCGTTATGTCTGTTTGTCCGTCCGTATGTCACACTCTTTTTCTCGAAACTATTGCACTACGCTATTCAAACTTAATAAGTATACGTGAACCGCTATAAGATATTAACCAGAAACTTGAAAAAATATATTTTGAGGTTGCTCATACATTGAACAGAAACTCAAAAATAAAAGTAGCCTTGGTTTTTCTTAATTACATCAGCTACTTGCCAATGAAAGTTCGTCAAAATCGATCGAAGACCGTTTTATAGACTACTTGGAACAAAAAGGCAGACATACAAAATGGAAAAAAAATATTTTGGTGTAAGCTCCTTATATTTTATGAATGCAATAAAAAAGGTTATTTAAATATTACAAACAACAACTCCAATCTTCTTATAGATATAGATGAAGTTTTTAAGTCACAGTTAAAGTAATTACACTGCCTGTCTCCACTTCACGCTAACACAGCTATAATAAAAGACTGTTAAGCTGAAAACCAAAAATAATTTGAGGTACTACGCAAACCTTATTCATTTTTTTATGTTATAAGTGTACAGGACGGTCTGGATGCTCACCTGATGGTAAGTGATACGCAGGCATGACAAGCAACATTAAAGGAGACCAACAACTGATAGAGACAGTTATTATCTACATCAATGCCGTACTGCGCCGTCACCCGAGACAACAGATGTTAGGTCTCTTATACCGGTAATTACACTAGCTTCAGTGCCCTCATCCGAAACACAAAAGTGCATAACACTCCTGTTTCACCCTAGATTATCACCCTCTTTGTCTCTTGGGTCAGGTACCAATCAAAATCTTTTTAATACTTCTAAGACGACTTTCAAAGGCCACCTTGTTTTATTTAATCGCGATACAAACATCATTTCAAAAAAATATCGTAAGCCATACACACTATTAATACAGTTACAGGAAGCTTGACGATAATTTTATTCATTGTTCCATGCCGCGAGCAATGCAGGTGGCCCAGATCTGACCTATCGACATTACGCTTGCAATAATTCAGGTCTCTACATTTTGATGCTATAAGTACTAAATTGGCAACGCAATGTAAATTGTTGATTCATAAACACAATGTTGGGCCGAACAAGGGATTTTTCGATGTCAAGGAATGTATTTGCTTGTGTTTCCCTTTTTGGCTACACATACAGAGATTACTTAATCATAACCATCTAGGGCAGCTAACTGTTCTCAACTAAACAAAAGGTACTAAGAGTACCTTCTTACATGTGACGCAAAGGCGATAAATAAAAGTTATGAGTAAGAAAACATCAAAGGTAATATTGTGTTTATCCCGTGCAGTACAGTAACATTTGTACTAGTACGCATTTATAGGCATGTCTCATTGCACTGGTCTGGATTTTTTATATCATAATACGGTACCTACGCATTATTAAGTTATATCATCGTATATAAGTTTATTCGTTGTTTAGTAAGTTAAAGCTCATTGCTTCAATTGAGGCTAAAATTGCGTTGTGTGTATCTTGAAATTTATATTTATTTTAATGAACTAGCTTATCTACGTATACGCACTGAATATCATGGATTTATTCATTTTGGCAATCAGCAACGCGAAGGCATAATAACTGAGAGGCCTCGGGCGATGCTTTGTTATAGGCTGCCGCGACTCCGACACCTACCTGTGACCCTGGCAGGCTGCAGAATTGTTTGTAATTCCAACTATAAACAAATGGCCCATCACTTTCTGGTAGGCATTGGTATTGGTCCTAGATATCATAATCGATACAACATTAGTACTTTTCTGACAGGAACGATCGATAAAACATTAGTATTGTACCAATCACGATCTCCAAATTATTAACTTCAAATAATTCAGTCATTAACATGAAGGCAGATTTATATTACTCCAACAGAGTTATGTAGGTTTGCATACAATTTGAATAGATGACTAATTAACCCTAATTCTAAATTTTAATAATCATTTTAAATATTTTCAGTAATAATAATTCTAAATCACTCCAAATGATATCATTTCAACAACATACATTATTAATACACTCCGACGTTTAATCATTTTCAGTTTCTTTTCATCAATTTTAGTTCCTATTCAATTTATATTCGTGAATTTATTTTGTTATTAATGCATACACAACATATTTTAAAAATAGTTATCAAAAGTAAGTGTATTGTTGTTGTGCCCTTCAATGTCTATATGATAACTGTTAATAAAAACTGTACACCTTGTAACTTCATATAGTATGCAATAAAGAATTGAGAATAGTAAGAAATGTTCATTCAAAATATAAAGACAACATATGGCTAAGTATAATTAAAACATACAAAATAATATACACGTTATATAGCAGGTGGAAAGTGCTTTTAAATATCTAATATAATAAAGAATTGATTCGATCATCTCCGAATTCTTAGTTTAAATTAATATCGTAAACGTTCCATCAAATTAAAGCTTGCTAAGAAACCCGCCGTCAGTAGCTGTTAACTAGCCTTGTTACGCCATAAACACCAATTTCGGGCTAATTGAAAAAGGAAAAGCGGAACCCAGTCACAAATTATCGACACTATATCAAGTGTTAAACGGCACTTATTGACGCCGAAACGGCGAGCCTGAGTTGACGACGTTAAATACAAAATTTGAAGCGATAAATCAAAATCATGAACCAACCACCTTATGTTTTATTTTAATTTTTTGTACTTATTACTTTGCCCAAAGTTTATGTTTCTCCTTTTTTTGCCTTATATTTTTAGTAACTTTAATCGAAAATTGGAGAAGATACTTAAGTGAAATTTTAAAAAAAAATATGTTTACTACTCATACTTGTATCAAGAAGAGGTTCTGGAAATAGCCTACCACGTTGGCCCAACGCGTCGTGTCAGCGTGTCTGTTGACAGGACTCCATACAGCAGGATGTAAAAGGTTGCCTAAGGATGTAAAATGTCAAAAATATTATATTGAAACCCGTTAAGCTATCGTGGTGGTTCGAAAATACAGTTTAATTTCAATTTAATATCTTTTCATACAGCCACTTTTCCTTTTCCTTGCTTTTTCTTTTCCTTGCTGTGGCAACACTCGGACTAACAGCTGATTTCAACTTGTCCCGATATTTAATTTTCAAATTATTGTAAATATAGTAAATGAGGCCTGAATATCGTCGCTAAACGTGTTAAACTATATAATAAGTGAATAACTGTAAAAAGTGCATATATCAATTGTTTTTATTGTGAAAATAAGTACAAAAAGTGAGTACCGCATCTGTCATTTTGAATTCAAATTTTATGTGAATCATTGTTATCTTTTACAGGTAATTAGTTTGTATTAGTACACAAACTGATCATTACATGTTTTAAAAATAGATTTATAGTATTTCGAAATATCTGAGTACATATCAGACACGCGAAGAGGTTATATTGTCTGAAATTTAAAGTTTGACGTAACCTCATAATTGATTAATCAACTCCCTGAATTTGTTTCTTTAATTTTATTTAAATTATAATTTGACCCTCTGCCATTACTCAGACTCGTGCTCGTCAAATTGAATTGACGCTGAAAGAGTTAAAGTCAACCAGGGAGTTGGTCCACCAATTACAAGAAGAAAGAGATGACAATGAGAAGGAATTATTAGATGTCTTTAATAGGAATACCTTGTTAAAAAAAGAAATGGCTCAGATGCATATAAGGTATACTTTAGAAAAACAAGAACGGGACAGACTTCAAATTCTGGTTGATGGTTTTGGTGATGCGGTGATGAGTATGTCCAGGGCCTCAAGCGCATATCTATGCTGGAACATGAGTTGCAGGAAGCTCACCACCATATATCGAAGATGGAGACTGAGAAACAACACACTTTAACCACCCAGAACACAAGTTTGTTTAGCGAGTTAGTCGAGTGTGCTAGCCTACCCTACCTAGCCTAGTTTCTACTGCACTTCACACCAGTCCAACTGTTACTATTGATTTAACAAATGACATAACTATAAGTTCTCCAGTGGAAAATGGTAATTTGAAGTGGAGTAAAAACAAATACAAAAAATATGTGAAAATAAATAGGTTTATTAAAAAAACCAAAAACTTAATTCAGAAGCAAAAAATTTTTTTCAAAATGCATATTAGGGAACGCAGACAAATTGGTGACGAGTTAGATATTTACTCAATTATGTTACAAAATAATATAGAAAAGCATGAATGTGAAATACATTTGTTTCAGTCTGAAATTGACAGTCTCACCACAACAATTAGAAAATGTTACAAATAGGTATAATTATGATAAATTGGAAAGTACAGAACACATCTTGGCCTTGAAGAAACTGCTGAGCAACCAGGACTCATTAATAGATACTCCTGCTTGTTCACTGGGGTCACAGACAAGATGTGAGCAAATTTCTATTGTCACTCCTTCCGAACAAACATCTAACATTTCAAGTAGGATAACCAGTTTAAATAAGAATAATATTATTATGTTTAGTGACGATATTGGTAAAAACATGGGCCTTAAAGATGATATAATGGCTAGTGTGGTCGATTACGGCCCAAAATGTCACATAAAGGCCTGTCCCTACAGTAGATGGTAGATGTTCCTAATATAATAAATGGCTTTATTCATATAATCAACAGCGCGGAGCGTCGGTGGCTCAGTGGTGTGGACTGTCGCCTTCCTACCGGGAGGGCCGAGGTTCAAATCCCGACACGTACCAATGTATTTTCGAATTTTCGAAAAATATATGTAAGTTATCCGACGCTCTTACGGTGAAGGAAAACATCGTGAGGAAACCTTCATGCACGCCTGCGAAGAGATTTGAAGGTTGTGTGTGAAGTCGTCCAATCCGCACTGGGCCCGCGTGGACGACTAAGGCCTAATCACCCTATACGGGTAGGCTCGTGCCCCTCGGTGGGGACGTTTAATGAGCTGATGATGATATAATCAACAGCATTAAATGAGACTATGTTTTAGATCGTATGCATCATGCATGAGCTTCTATATTTCATCTATTTCTCCCACCATGATATAAAATTTTTAATACTGACACACACGCAGTAAATAAGAATTGGGTCTCAATTTCGTGAATAATAGGCAACAGTAACCTCTAACCACGAAGTTGGCTGACATTATGAAATGAATCAAGACATTAAAGTAACAATGTCAAATATGGTAAAGAAAACCAAAAAAAAAGCATCCTGGAAAACTTTTACGTTAAACACAAAGCTTCCCTACGTCTTACTCGTATTTGTATTCAAGTCACGCTGCCTAATACAGCGCGTAAGCTATCGACTAGTAAGCAATTTATTCAACGAAGAATAAAACCCCAACCTTGCGACGCAATTGCAACTCCGTATTTCCTGTTGCCTTGCATGACACCAAATTGCTTCTGCAACCGGTAGGGAATGCAGATTATGCTATTATTGTTTGTTTTGTATCCAGCGCTTAAGTTGAATACATTAGCTTTGCGGATCGCACAACAATTTGCTGAATAAGGATGTGAATTGTTGTGTGTTTGACATTTTAATTTATATCAATCGGTTCGAAGTGAATTAATAATTAAAATATTTGAACGTGTTCTTGGTCGTGTTTGACCAATGTATTAAAAATATTCTAATCTGAAAGAAGATCATCTGCATGAGGGCCGGCATCTCTATTATTTCTACCGCCATTACAGTTATGCTTTTGGTATGACTGTGTTGATAGCTATAAGTTTCAACAGGCAATAAAATATTGAATACTGTGACTCAACTTTGTACGACAGATTTCAGCAGCCACTTGCCATAAGGTGGTTGTCAGCTTGATTGCTAACTTATCTATTGCAAAAAATGGACACCATATATAAATAAATTATGCCGCGTACTGATGGCTGATGGCAATTATTACCACCGTTACCCTGTGTGACGTAATATGCGCTTAGGGATAAAACATTTAGTTACAATGCTGTAACCTTTTATCAATACCAAACCTTTTTAAAATATTTTTCCTTTGCTGTGGGTATCGTATATTCCGAGCTAGAATTATTGCCTAAATGCGATTTTTAAGGGAAAGCTAAAAATTGGTATGTGGATTATTTATCGATAAATGAATTGAAAAACCAAAACGCTGCGTTAGAATTATATCATGTGTTCATAACCGCGAAAGGTGAACCATGTTTTCACGAATTTAACGCGAGCGAAGCCGCGGGCAATAGGTAGTAGCACATAAGGCTACGAAGAGATGAGTAATATCATATTGAGTATGGTCCAATCGCTGTGTAATATATATTCATCAAATTAATATTTATGTTTTTCTAGGATATAATTCCTTTCACAATATTAAAAACTGAAGTTATAAACAGTTATAAAATAACGGTAAAAATCAACTATTGCACAAGTATGCAAAATGCAATATTGATTTCATTTGGAACCAAAATTTAATTTATTGTATTGTATTTATTTTTATCGGGTAAATACAGCCAATGTATGTTAAAATATTTATTTTAACTTGATTAATTTTCAAAATTGCCAATGCCGTATGAGCCAAAGGTAGCAATAATACCAATTTGTGATCCACCTTTATGACTTACCTTATGTAATAATAACCTAACGTTACTAAATGATTTGATATTCAATTTAATTTAACGTACCTACTAAATTGCGCGCGAAATCTATGATTTTGAAATATATTCATAAGGACCTTTTAACATCAATATTAATTCATATGTAGGCATTTCGCCTGAATAAAACAACTTATTTGGTTCAAATGCCAAAATTGTTTTTGTAAATGAAAACGTGTGGGATGACGTGGATACGATCCGTCTCTGACTTTCGTGACCTTTAAGTACATATATAAAAGTATTTAAATCAGTTAATATTAAAACCGTGTTACGAGTCGATAAGTAGGAGCGTCTGCAGCCGTAGGCGGTAAGTACATTTATTAATTCATAGAAAATTCTGAATTTTAATTTGTTTTGTAATTTTGTATTGAATTATTACAGTCGGTAATATATAAATAGGTCTTAATCTGGTTGAGAAAAACATGTTGTTTATGCTGTTTTTGTTGTTTAGTTGTCCTCATCTCTAATACCAAGTAGTACCAAGAGAGCTTAAATTTTCAATTTTATAAATTCGTTACAAAATATATTTTTTGCCTTATACCAGTAAAACAAAAATCTTTCATTAACTTAGACTCAATTTATTATAACGAAGACTATCGTGGTAAGACAATTGAAAAATTATTGTTAGATGGGATAGTTATCCCCAACGATTCTTTGACTGAAACTTTAAATAAAAAGCAGTATATCAAAGCTTATATCGAAACCGGTTCAACAACTAATTAAATCGAGACCTCCTTCTCTAAGCGAAAACTACGGGCACTACTATTTCCATTCAGTGGGGCACGGTCTTTAGGAAACAATACAATAAAACCCTGTTCACACTAGATACAGTTACAATGATGCATACGGTAAATGAATCATTTGCATAAGAAAGGACAGAATGCGGTCGCTGTTAGCGTGGTGGCGAGCCGTGCGCATGTACCCGTCTTAGTAATTGATAGTCAGATTTGCGGGTACCCGCGTGACGGATCATAACCACTCTCTTGGTTAATTACCCACAGCTCATATACGTAATTAAACGGCCGCATTATTCCGCTTATGTCAGGTATGGATATGGCGACCACGCGATCATTAGAATCAAAGATCCTATCTATAAAGCACATTAAATAAACTTTAGAATGAATTTCTTCAACTGATCTTCATCAGCTCATATACGTCCCCACCGAGGAGCACGAGCCTACCCGAATAAGGCCTAGTCGTCCACGCGGGCCCAGTGCGGAGAGACCGACTTCATGCACAACCTTTGAATCTCTTCGTAGGCGTGCGCAGGTTTCCTCACGATGTTTCCCTTCGCCGTAAGAGCATCGGATAAACGTACATATCATTTCGGGATTTCATCCCTTCCACGCAAGAACTTTCGATCTGCACCCTCCAGATCGGAAATCAACAAAAAAACAGTATTCCTCCACTATCTACTCGACGACCCATTTGGTGTAATGGTTAAGACATCGGCTACTACACTAAGGGTTCCGGGTTCGATCCCCGGCCAGTACTAATATTGGTCTGCATGAACATTTCTGTTTGTATTGGTCTGGGTGTTTCTATGTATAATATGTATGTTTTTTACAAAAAAAAAGTATTGAAGTAGATTTATCCGTTGTTTAAAACCCATATTACAGGCTAATGCTTAGTTTGGGGCTAGATGGCGCTGGGTGTATGTCAGTAGATATTTATAATTATTAATTATTATTTAATGGATATTATTATATATATAAAACCTTACTTGAAATCACTTTATCTTTTAAAAACCTCATCAAAATCCATTACTTAGTTTTAAAGATTTTAGGATAAGTAACGAGAAAACGAACGGCTTTGTTTGATACTATTTAGTGATATCCGTAAAATAATTCAGCAATCATGGAGTCAGCAAACTTGGTATGCACCACGCGACCGCGCTTACATCAAAACCACATCTCACGAGGCACCATGTATAAATCTAACGTGTTACCTGCTAACTATACTTGCAAATTATTCACTTTGTTTACGGCTATCATTTGCCAGCCTCAGATTAATAATTATCAATCTTTGTACTAAATTTTCTACAAATAAAAATTATTGTGACTCTAAATGATTTGTTTAAAATGAGCACCGGGTCGATTAGCAGTAAACTTACGTTATATAGTGTTGATGCTACACCTAAAAGTTTACTAAAATGGATAAACATTTTGAGATACCTTGTCAGCCCTTGAAAGTCCAGGCCCTACGGCCTTCCTCACTTTGGCAAAGCATTTTCTGTCGTTCTTTTGTACTTTCTTCAATAATGAACTGTTTAGTAAGTTTATAAGTGATACCAAACCACATACTCTAAAAATATCAAAGGTGTCCTGTTTGAAATGCCATTTTTATTCTGCGGGTTTTTCAGTGTGCTTGTAGACCGCATTACGGGTAAAGCTACAACGAGCTCAGCCAGATTTGAATAAATGCTTTATTGAAAATCATCTCACGAAAAGATCATCTGTCTTCATTTACAGTCTCACTTTGTGTTTCTTTTGAACATAAAAACATTTTTTGTTCATCGTTAAAGTAAAGTAAAGTAAAAGTAAAAAAATTATTTATTTCCACACACTATAATTTACAGGTATTACAACTGTATTGACAAATTTAAATAAAAAAAAACAAAGTATGCAAGCATGTGGAACTGGAGCCTAAACTAGGGCGACCCTGTATATCAGGACTCCAGGACCTCCAGGACACTCGCAGATTGAGGATGAAATTCGGGGTATGTGCCATAATGTGTGTGTGTGTGTGAGGGAGACAGTGCGTGTGTGTGTGTGTGTATGTGTGTGTGTGTGTTTGTGAGTGAGTGTGTACGTGTGCGTGTGTGCGCGCGTGTTGTGTAAGTATGTCATGTTTTATGCGTATTAAATATATATTATTTTTATACTCTAGTAAGATACGAAAGAATTTCAAATAAAATTTATTAAAGTTAACTAATGGACGAGAGCAGGGATTCAGTGCTATTAGAGTCAAGTTTGAGGAGCCAGTTTGTTATGACACATTTACATTGGAAGCGTGTTTTGGGATAAATATTTAACACTCGATTCAGCCTATTGTACAAGTATGGAGCCAGAAAGTAATAATGCCCTTTTGATAAAAGTTTTCTGACGTAAAATAAGAGCATCTAGCTTTCCATTGTATCATTATCAGCTTATTTTACGACCCGTCCAAGGAGCACAAGCCTACCCGTAAAGGGTGTACAGGCCTGAGTCGCCCATGCGGGCCCAGTGCGGTTTGGCCGACTTCACGATCAAACTTTCAACCTCTTCGTGTACGGGTTTCCTCACGATGATTTCCTTCACCGTAAGAGCGTCGAAGCTTCTTAAGAACTCTGTTAACTAATGGCTAGAGTCACCAGGGGCGGCTCACTAAAAAGTGCTAATAAAATCCGTCGCCCATCGAACAAACGAACCTCTGAACTACTACATTTCAGTAGATCCAAGGTCAGGACTCTTGTAAGAGCACTGAGTGGACACTGCAAGCTAAAAAGTCACCTTCACAAAATGAAGCTAAGTGACTCAGAAACTTGCAGATTTTGCGCGGAAAAGAGAGAGAGAGACACCTACTCTGCAATTGTGGTCCTCTATAACGGAGCGAAAATCCACTTGACAACTTCATTTATGCCCAATTGACATTAAATCTATAAGGAGGTTGGGCAGGGTCCTGAATTCCTGAAAGTGCCCAACTTTTAGACGAACTCTTCAAAAGGAAGCGAGTCACAAAAATCTTCTCATTCTAAGTGACTACAGGTCTGTTAGAGTCTGAATAACCCCCAAAACCCAATTAATAATAGTAATAAGAGCGTCGAATAAACGTAAGTACATATAATTTCGAAATTGAAAAGATATTGGTACGTGCATAGCCACCGAGCTCCATAGTATGACATGTCTAATTTATTTTACGTAGCCAAAACGTTCAAATGATAATAAAGCCATTTGTAATTAATTAATGATAAAGAGTGCCATCCTATAGTATCATGTTAATCAGCCGAAATTAAATGATTATTCATTTTAATTTATAAACTGGTCCGACAGGCTTACTAACCCATATTAATGTACCTTTTTAAAGCAGCCCAAAGCGCGTAGGTGTAAATCAGCATCAATAATATGCCTTAAAAGTACACGCGATCGAGAGCAGCGTTTAATGTCCAAAAGCCGAACACTAATCGGCGGTGACGCTAGCTCGCGCTGCTTCCATATATGACAATCTTCCTAGTCGCCCCCGCAATATCAGCCGTCGAGCTAAACGCTTTGTACCATCAATATATATATTCTCTTAGTATCAATGCTTTTGTATCCATTCATATAGGATAAAATGATATTATAAAACTTTAGTCCCTCGAAAAATGCTTTCCGGTGATAATACCATGATGTTAAGGGTAATTTATTATTAGCTACTAAACATACTCCGTACCAGCGCACGTTATTGAAAGATTTCTCGAGAGTTTTAATTTAAGACCACTACGAAACAAGAGATAGTAACTAAACCATGGTCCTAGTTCGCAATCATATTTAAGGCAACATTGACTTGCCATAAGGTCAGTACCGGATCCAGCCACTTGGCCACTCACTCGAAATAGCAAAATTATTGATCATATAATAACTAATGGCCCAGTGTAAACTCACATTGATAATTATCCAAAGAATGATACAGGGCGACATTTCTCAAATTCTCATTTTACCAAAAAACTTGCAAACAATGAAATAATTCAGCGTCGTTGGTTAATATACTCAGTTTCTAAAAATCGAGTTCACTGTTTTTGTTGCCGGCTATTTGATAGCAGCTCAACGTCGAATTTAGCATCTGAAGGATATAACGACTGGAAACACTTATCAGAAATGTTAAAAGTTCATGAAAGTAGCACTTTTCATAAGAAGTTTTACCTCTCATGGATTGAGGCTGGACTAAGATTAAAAACGGGAAAAACAATAGATTGTCAAGAGCAACATTTGATTAGAAAGGAAACTACAAGGTGGAATAATATTTTGTCTAGATTAATGCATATTACACTGTATTTAGCTGAAAACAATATGGCGTTTAGAGGTACTTGCGACAAACTATATACGCCAAATAATGGAAAGTTCTTGGGTTTAGTACAACTACTAGCCAAATTAATCCAGTTATGGAGGAGCACTTGCGATTAGCTGTGAAGGGTGATGTTCTGACCATACTGCGGAAAAGACATTCAAAATGAATTAATAGAGCTGATGGGTGAAAAAGTGAAGTCAGAAATCATATCACGTGCAAAGAAAATCGAAATATTATTCTATTATAGCTGACGTACTCCGGACATTATCATATAGAACAGCTTTCACTGACAATACGATTTGTTGATTTATCATCAGATGTCGATAAAATATCAGTAAAAGAGCATTTCATAGAATTTATACCTGTAAATGAGTCGACTGGTGAAAGGCTGACTGAAAGTTATTATTGCTATTTTAAATAAATACAGACTGGAATTGAACGATTTTAGAGGTCCTATGACAACGGAGCAAACATGAAAGGAAAAAATATTGGAGTTCAAAGGAGATTTCTGGACATTAATCCTTTAGCTGTATATGTACCGTGTGGCTGTCATAGCTACAATCTCGTACTATGCGATGCCGCTAAGTCATCTGTAAAAATCTGTCACTTTGTTTGGAGTACTATCAGAGGTTGTTACGTTGTTTTCAGCTTCTGTTCATCGATGGAAAATTCTGACCGATCACTTGGGATTGTACACTATAAAAAAACTCAGTGACACGCGTTGGGAAGCAAGAATAGGCAGTGTTAAAGCAGTCCGTTATCAAATTAGCGCCGTCCATGACGAATTCGACGAGAAACCTCCTTCTCGAAATTGGACCTACCCATTTGGACTACCTGTCCCAGGTACACATATTCGTCTACAACTTCGAGGACAGAACTTCCAACTAATATCGGTATAGGTACGACATGGGTATTAGACATGACTTTCGTCTTGTCCATGTTCATTTTAAGACCCACCTGTTGAGAAGCTTCTTTCTAGGATTTCGAGCATAGAGCTTAAATCCTCCATGGATTCTGCCATGACTACTATATATCATCGGCAAATCGAAGATGAGTGATGTACTCGCCATTTACGTTGATACCAAGTCCTTTCCAATCGAGCAGCTTAAACATATCTTCCAACGCAACTGTGAACAGTTTCGGAGATATAACGTCTCCCTGTCTCACTCCTCGGGCAATTGATAGTTGTGTAAGCTCTTTCATGTACTCGGACTGACATAGTGGCGCTCTCGTACAAACTTCTCAATACTTCGATATAGCGGTAATCGATATGGCACCGTTGGAGGGTTGAAGCATAGCCCAAGTCTCGATCGAATCGAAGGCTTTCTCATAGTCCACAAACGCCAAGCATAATGGCCGATTATACTCTCCGGTCTTCTGTATAACCTGCCGCAGCGTATGTATGTGGTCTATGGTGCTGAAAGCCTTTGCGGAAGCGTGATGGGTCTATAATTCTTCAACAAGGTTTTGTCGCCTTTTTTGAAGAAGAGCACCACCACGCCATTGCTCCACACTTTAGGCGTCATACCATCACGGATTACGGAATTAAAGAGCTTCTGAAGGGTCTTAAGCACTGGCGTGCCACCTGCTTTCAAAGCTCTGCGGTAATTCCGTCCTCCCCGGGAGCTTTATTACTCTTGAGCTGTTTCAGAGCCATCCTAATCTCGCACAAAGTGACCTCCGGGATATCCTCAGAAAGGTGTCGGGTTAACTTAGCTCTCGGGTCTTCGGCTAAGTTTGAAGCGGGAATCTGTGTAGCGGTATATAACTCGCTGTAGAACTTCTCAATCTCCCTCAAAATCTCTGGTTTGGATGAGACTACATTTCCCGTTGGTCTTCAAACTAATCAGCTGGCTTTGCCCAATAGACATGTTCCTCGCAAACACCTTCGAACCTCGTTCTGTTCTATTGCCTCTTTAATACACTTTGTATTAAAGTGACGAACATCGCGTCGCAAGGAACTGGATATACGTCTATTGAGCTGCCGGTATTGTGACGCATCGTCTGAAGACTGCAGCTTCATCTGTCGTCTTGTCGCCATGAGATCGAGAGTCTGTTGAGATAGTTTATTGGGTCTTAATTTGCGTTGTCCCTTGCAAAACTTAGACCCAACTGATTGCAGAGTTTCCACTAGCCCGCTATTAATTTCGTCCACTGTTACGCAGCTCTCTAGGCATTCAAAGCGATTCTGCAATTCGAGTTGAAAGCTTCGGGGTTATGATTTGAATCACGTTAGGTCGGAGCGTAGACTTCATCAGACGAGACCTTCCAGTTGAACATTATATTTAACGTGCCTCTCACCATACGGTGATCGCTACCGGTTTTAACCCTGGCGATCACAGAGACATCGTTAAATATATGTCTTCTGGTGGTCATGATGAAGTCAATCTCATTTCGTGTGGAACCATCGGGACTCAACCAAGTCCACTTCCTCTGCGGCGGCTTCTTGAAAAAAGAGTTCATCATAAAGAGTCCCTCTTTTTCCATGAAATCGGCCAGCCGCTGTCCCCTGGGGTTCCGATGCCAAATCCATATTGCCCCACTTTCAACTCACAATCATTCGAATGCCCAGCCTTGCGTTGAAGTCTCCCATAACGACCGTAAAGTGTGTCTTGGAGGTATGCATAGCTCTGCTAATATCATACATAACCTCCACTTCATCGTCGGAGTGGATGAAGTCGGTGCGTAAACCTGTATCACCTTTAGCGCATAGCGCTTGGTGATTCTTAATACAAGGTACGCTACCCTAGCTGACACACTTTCGATCCCCACTATGTTGTTGATGAGAGACTTATGGACGAGAAACCCGACACCACCCTGGGATAGCTGGTCGCCCTCACGGTAATAGAACAGGTTGCCGGATTGCAGTATTGTGGTGTCCTCCCCCTGTCTTCGGACTTCACACAAACCTATTATGTCCCAATGCAACCTGTCTAACTCCGTTTCCAGCTCCAATAATTTTTCGTCAGTCCTCAGTGTGCGCGTGTTATATGTTGCCAGTTTTAATTGCCGTTGTTGTTTCTTTTGGTAGCCGGATCTCTGCCGGAGATTCTTAGCACCCCTTGCCCCGCCGTAACCGTGGCCGCTACCGTAGCCCGGAATAGCGGGGCCGCCGGGGACTAGGGGCCGCAATTTATTGGTGTCTATCATTTGGGGGTTTTTGCCATACTCACCACGCTTGGCAGGCGGGTTGGTGAGCGCAGGGATACACCAGTACCGAAGTGATGCTGCTGCCCATCACTTGGGGGAAATTTTCCTTTTGTCGCCTTCTACGACACCCTAGGATGAGCAGGGGTGGTGACAAGTGTATTCTGCTCTGCCGTCACCACACGGCGGATGTCATACTTTTTCAAATTAATGTCGTTAGTAAATCTCTACAATCAACAGACATGCATCTCGGTAAATGCACAGACATGTTGAAAAAATGCTGCAATTTCTTGGAAGAATATAGAAATACAGGCTTTAAAAGCGCCATTTTAACTGCGAAGGAATTGGCTGAAGAGTTAAAAATAGAACCTGTGTTTAGAGCGACAACAAGAATTCGACGTGTTAAGCGCCAAGCTGGTGAAACTGCCCAAGATGAGCCTATAACTTCTCCAGAAAAAAAAAATGAGGTTGAATTTTTCAACTGTCTTTTGGACACGACGTTAACTTCACTCAACGAAAGATTTGAACAGTTATGTGAGTACTCGGAATCATGGTCTTTTTTGTACAATTTAAAACAGATTCCAGAAAAACACGACCTTATCAAACTCTGTAGTGATCTTTAATTGAAATTAAATGTAAATTCCAAATCAGATATAGATGGATGTATGTTGTGCGATGAACTCGTAAGTCTAAAATCGTTTTTGCCTGATCAGAAAGTGTTTGTTTTAAAATTTTTTTCTCCTGTTTTTGTTTTAAATTTTATCAAAGACCGCAACTTTCAAGAACTATATCCAAATGTTTGGATAGCATTACGAATATAATTAACTATTCCCGTAACGGTTGCTAGTGGAGAGAGGAGTTTTTCTAAGCTTAAAGCTGATAAAAACCTATCTGCGATCGACAATATCTCAACCTAGATTGACAAACTTGGCAACTTTGTCAATCGAAAATGAAATTGCTGAAAACATCGACTTTGATAACTTAATAAAAGAGTTCGCCGATAAAAGGCTAGAACAGTAAAATTTTATTAGTTTTTTTAATAAATGTTTATTTCTTTTCATAAATGGTTATTTCATTATTATCCTTCGCCTTCTTTCGTATGGGTTTGAATTACAGTTAGGGGGCGCCGTAGAAATCTCGCCCAGGGCGCTGATAGTACTAAAACCGGCACTGCATCAGGTGGACTATCTGCTTAATCGCTTACTTATTGAGTAATCATCAGCCAATAACGTTTCACTGCAGAGTGTAGGCGCATTGAACGTTTATACACACAATATGTAATTACGGTGTGACGTCACAGACGACTCAGTCGCAAACATGCCTCCATTGACGTTAACAATGCTGTGAAACTGTCGTTTGGTTATTTTCGTTTTGTATCAAAACCGTTTTATCATCCCTTATTATCTAAATAGGATGTTATGAAATAAACGCGGACGTCACCGTAGGGGCAGCGCGCTGACGAAACATAGCCAAGTGCGTCACAACGCCTCCAAATAGCTTGAGAAGTCTGACATGAACGCCGGACTGTTAATGTTACCTTTATTGCATAAATACGTTACATATCTGTTAGCTAATAAAACGGGAATGGAAACCGGCAGACAACCTTTGTCATTTTCACAACGTGGGGGTAGAGTTACTGACATTTTCAGCGACTCCGCTCAAATAGATCAAGATGTACTTTTCTATTCATTTTACATTCTTTGATGTTGGAATCCGATGTTTGCCTTGAAAAATAAATAAATTTGATATCTTATTAAACTTAGAGAACCGTGTCCGTGACCGTAAGAGATCGTTTTGCGTGAGTGCCTTAATTTTACCACCATAATTCTCCCGCTATAGCCAAGTACTCCCAAATTCCCTTTACTACAACAAATTCTACATAAATCAATAAATATGTTAGGCATATTTGTTTCGTTACTTTCTTTAGATCAGAAATTAAATATTGGTACCACCTCCACGACGATAGCGAAACGGCGAAGCGATACATGTTTACTGATATGTAGGATTTGTTGAGGGTCTATACAGTTAGGCCGTGTAGATTCAGAAGCATGTAGAGTCAATACAAGACATCTGATATCTTTTTCACAGAGCAAACCTTATGTGGTCGTTTGGCAACATTTTACATGAAATGTTTTTGGTGGGATCTTATGGTTAAGGACTGTGCAAGAAAGTTATTAAGTATAGAAATATCTTTTTCGACATTTGGACACAATTGCAATGAATCAATTATAATAAATATACATAATAATCCATACTAATATTATAAATGTGAAAGTATCTCTGTCTGTCTGTCTTTCTGTCTGTCTGTCTGTTTGTTACGCTTTCACGCTTAAACGGCTAAACGGATTTTATTGAAACTTGGTATGTTGATAGTAGGTGACCTAGAATAGGTTTAAGGCTACTTTTTGTCCCGTTTCCACCCCCCACTCCCCTAAAATGGGGGTTGGAAGTTTGTATGGAACATCCCGCAATTTTGGTAGTACGACGCTGAAATTTGGTATGCGGATTATTTGTCAGAAACGAAACAATATGGCATATATTATTTTTTTTCAAAAATCCACCCCCAATCACTTCAAACAGGGGAGGGGATCGTATCATATACGAATTTTCGCAGTTTTAAGATAGATTTTATTGAAACTTGGTATGTTGATGGAAGGTAACCTAGAATAGGATTTATATAAAATAAAAAATACATGTATGTATTTTTTTCAGAAATGGACTATATATATATCACTAAACTTAGGAATCCCCTCCCCCTAACTCTAAAGGTTTACATTTTTGTAACATATACATGTATATATATATACTGAAAAAAGTCAGGTATAATATCGCCCCTTCCATCTCTTCTTTTAGGCTTATATATATTCCTAATATGATCCAAAACCTTTAATTGGGGGGGATCTTGTATATAGTGATATAAATATCTAATATAATATATCCACCTGTAAGGCGGGAATTCCTATTAATTGTAATATATAATACATTATATATATTTTTTTCGGAAATGGACCCAAAATTTTGAAGTTGGTGTGTTATTCACAGTTACAGGTAAAAGCTAAAAATTAGTATGAGCCATTTGTCACGAATAATAAATCTTGCATTATTTAAGTTTTGCAAAGCGCCCTTAATTCTCATCATTTCATTCTCATTATTTGACTTTTCCAAGTTTTTAAGGTAAAGCAGAATTGTATTTGCGAAGCGAATAAGAAGAGAAAAGCAAGTTGCAGTGTAAAATTATTCTGTTTCTTACCAGGAAGTGAGCATTTTCCCGAATTACACGCGGGCGAAGCCCCGGGCAAAAGCTAGTAAATATATATATACTCATAAGTAGTAGTAGTATTTTTTACAAACATTTGAGATATATATTAATTAGTCCAGACATGTTTGACGTTCATTTTCCAGTTACCAATTTTTAGATACAATAAGAATAGAACCCTAGTTGATGTGACCGGTTCCCTATCAAATTTAACCCTTTTCAATTCAATTCAAATCATTTATTTCGAATAATAAAAATCCATATATTATTGAACATCCATATAACATATAACTTTGAACGCCTATGACACTTAAAGGCGTCAGATACAATAGATTTTCTATTATTTCTGGATTCCTGGCGTTCAAAGGGTTAACTCCAAAGCATAGATTCGCGTTGTTGTCATTAGGTTAGAACTTTGGAAAACAGGGAACGTATTTCCTAAACAATGAATGAATCGCCCATAAAATCCTCAAATCATTCAAGGTCTGTTTGCGAGACGAATGAAATTGAGTTACGAAATTTTTGTAGCCGCTTGGAGAGGACCCACAAGTCCTGCAAATCAACCAGTACAGTTGTTTATTGCAAGGTATAGAATGTAATGAGTGGGTTGCTGATATTATTTCAAGTCTCTCCGTGCTTCGGACTCCATTATTTAACGAATGAAAAACGGCGAATATTAGGGTAGTTATAGTTACCACCCTCTAATTCACGGGTGGTGTGTAACGTTTTTATCTTTCCGTAGTTAAGGTGTGTGTAAAGGTCAGTGCCCTGCAGTGAATACAAGATTGAAAAAAGAAAAGAAAATGATAATAAAATGATAATACCTGTCTAATACAAAAAAGCATGATTTAAAGCCTGAAAAAAAAAGAGTTTTATATTTGAATATTTACAATTAATTCTTTGAAACGTCGTAGGTGTTCATGAAATCTCGCCTTGACATGAAGCTTATGAACATAGAGGCGATGTCGCAAACCTCGCCCGCGCACGCCTTAAGGCGCCGGAAGCGCGTAGGAACGTCGTATTTTCACCTCCAAGGAAATTAAGCAAAATCATACTAACAGCCTATTAGAGGCCCATTAAGATAACACCTTTGTACTTAAGTTTGGGTAATATGGTTAGTTAAGTGATGTTTATAAAAATAAACATGAATATAAATGTTCATTATTGCGATTTATTAAGAAAGAAAACAATATTAACACATAAGATACAAAAACAAATAAGAAGTTAAATAACGAACATTAGAACATAACATGTATATTGTGGTTGTGTTAATAGGACCCATCCTCAGCATGTGCTACAGCGAGTACAAGACCGCTGCAGCGCTGATGTTCTGGTGGACCTGGTGAATGACAATACAAACATTTTCCCGTCTTTATATTATTTATGTACATATATTTAAACATTAAAAAATCGAAGACAATATTAACGAATAAATAAAAAAAACTAATTTAATGAATATTACAAACATACATTAAAAATAAATACATAAAAAATGCGATAAGAAATGACAACTGACAAAATAAATAAATAATAATTAATCAATAATGCCTAAAGTATCCCCATGGCTAAGCTGCATGCCGATAATGAGATTCTTCAAATTTGTACTACCCTAAGAATCAAGACCAACCCGACCTGGAAAACTGAGTGCGTCTGCCAGCTTCTGAGCTGTAATAGTGTCTTTTAAAATTGACCTTGAAAGCATTAGCAGTTTGAAGTCTCGTATTGGTCAATGGCATTCAAGCAAGAGTGGCAGAAACTGAAGACCCTCGAATGCCACAGTACGTCTTTAGGAGTCCGGAAAGTGTGAGTGCATGATTTTTTTTGGGTACTTTTCTGTTTCCTGAGCCCAACCAGTTTCGTGAGCATATTTGCGGTTTCCCAATCGAATAGCACAAACAACATTGATGCTAGATAAAGGGTTCTACGAGCATCCATTTTTTAAATATTTGCGGAGTGAGAAAATGGGAAACATGAGCTAGGTGTATGTAAAACAAAACGTGCACAAGCGTTCTGTACCCTGTATAACTTAGCATTCTAGTAATAAACATGAACCATAAACAGCATCGCAGTAGTTCAGCTTGGAGAAAACCAATGACTCGCAAGGTTTTACCCTTAACGCTTCGCCTAGATATGGTCTGATTTTATAAAGTAACTTGAGCCGGTAAAAACATTGGCGAGTGCACTCCACAATGTGACTCTCAAAATTAAGCTGACCATCAAATGTCAATCCCAAATTGCGTGTGGTTTCAACCCGATCAACTACCTCGCCATCAATACTCTTCAAGGCACATTGCTCAAATCGTAAATTCTTTTTGAACCTATTAGTAAAAGTTTGACTTTTTTGATTTAGAACAAGACATAGATCTGCACATGCTGCCAGCAGAGGCAAGCTCGTCTGTGTTCAAAGGCCGAAAGGAATAGTGAACTGAAGGTCATCCGGTACAATGGACTTACAGTGTGATACTATTATAATATCGGCGCTTACAGGCATACAGATCGGCTAAATATAGATCCCTGGGGCACGCCACGTGTAACGGACCGCGGAGCAGACCGTAGTTTGGACCCGTCATTTTGCTCTTTCTTGTTGCGTGGGTAAATAAAACATTTTTTGATTTTACCATTATCATGAATCTTTAAATCATACTAAAACAGACAAGCTGTTTAGTAGTCCCAAATACACCAACATCTCAAACTAGCATAGGGAAAGAGTATACATAATTTAGTAATGAATTGCTAAATGTTGACTACCCGTTTAATTTCGCGAATAATAAATGTAAAGACACGTGGAGTCAACCCACCCCCCGTAACCACTCACGCTTCGACGATTACATAACACCCACGACTTACGGTTACACTCGAATGCCACATGTCCTTTTGCATTTACACTAGTTCCAATGGAAACCATATCAACGAAAATGACATTATTTCGTTATTACTATTGACAATGCGATGAACTTCCCTTATCTCCCTTAGGTCTAAAATGACTAATTTAAATCACCTTAGATATACGCATTAGACATGAGAAAAAAGGGGGAGGAGATGTCTAGTGCCGAATGGATCTGCTTCTAGCAGTAGACTGGGATAGGTTTAAGAGAGAGATACACAATAAACTATAAGTCTAAGATAATGTTGAGAACTAATACTACGTACTGGTACATATTATGCATAAAAACTTCCAAACTAAATACATACTGACAAAATTGTTTGCATTTTGCACCGGATCAAACATGTGACATCAAATTGGTCGTCAAAAATGACTTACTGCTTTTTTAATCATTTATAGTGTTACGAATTGACGGTACGCCGACAGTCTTGTGTTCTATTCAAGAGCGAACGACGAGCGAAGTACCTGCGACTACAAGGAAGAAGCGAGTGATAAAGCGATATAGAAGGGTCGTCGATGAAAGAGTTAACGAGATTATAAAGTGTGTGTCGGACATTATACGGACTCATGAATGTTGCGTTAAGTGTGCAGTGTTAATTACGGATTATAGTGCGTGCGTTAATTGACTAATTAGTGAGAGTGTAAGTGTAATTAGTGTTGATATATTAATATTGTAATTGTCAGTATATTGACTGAAAAACTTAAACAGAGCTTTGTTGTTATTTTCCTTAGTAACTCTATTAATCTAAAATTATAACCTCAAATAAGACAAAATGTAAGGGGCCCACGAGGCATGGTCCGGCAGCCTTAGCTCGTTCCGTTCGCCCACGGTGCCCTTTGACATTTGGCCCGGCTTACAGCGCGCGAAAAGATCAACAGGTGGTTACCATGGCAACAACCAAACGCTCCATGACCTTTCCTTATTCCGTTGTAAGCGCCCCGTACTTCCTACACCCCCATGCCCTAGAACGACAAACATGATGAACAATATAATGATTAACCATCATTAATGATTGATTTTAAAGTATGATTTAGTACCAATACGCACAAATTTCAACTTTGATGATTATTCAAATATTTGATGTGATTTATTTACGGTTAAAGGCTGATAATGATGATGTTTACATTTTATCAGACTTGCTTTTATGTAATCACATATTGATATATTTATTTTTGTATACAACTATGAGGACTTGCGTGATTCCCAAAATAAATGTGACGTAAACAAACACCTAAAGAATGGCAAACACGTCAACCTTGTAAACGTGAAGCATTAGATGAGGGAACTGTTACGTAGTTACCACAATAACGGATCTCCATTTTTAGATCTGCCCAATGATTTATCTATCGTACGTAACGCGTGAAGTAGCCCGCCCGGGACTGGACGTCACGGGTGCGCGTAGCGCGCGGCTAATTGTGGCATGACCAAAACGGTCCCAGCGGCTCAGGCCGTACGAAAGCGGAGCGTGATTCAGCACGTGGAGAAAGTAAAGTCGGCAGCTGGCGCGGCGAGCCTCCGCGCCCACGTTGCACTACAGAAGCGCGGGCCGCGCTTTTCGCGCGCCTCCCTTTACCGTCGCGACGCCGCGCCATTTTCCCGCGCACGTGGGCGACGCCGGCGGCCGAGCCAGGGCGCTCGACTCGAACGCCATTAACGCGGCCGTCGTGAATGAACGCCGACCTCGACCGGGTGGCTGGCGTCCATTGATAGGGCGCGCGGCGGGCGACGACCGGCCGCACGCACGGGGGCGGCCGCTGCACGCCCTCGCCGCTCCGGCCGTGCCTCAGTCGAGGATGTGGCCGCGCGACGACATACACACCGCGTGCGAAATCTGTGTTCATTTATCAGTAGATGCTCGTCCTCGTTTACGTGTGATGTATGTGGCGCGTAAACGTTGAATCCTAACCGTATTTTTCTGTGATTGCGTCAATTTCGCTAGGACGTTAGTTAAGATAGTATTCGTGTGGTTTTCGGTGTTGGCAGTCGTCGAGCGGCGCACGCGCCGGTGCTACTCGGATCGTGGAGTGCCAGTGTGTGTGTGTGCGTGAGGGCGATCGGCACACGGTGGTGTGGACGAGAGGGTGCGGGGATGCGCTCGTGCGATGCTCTCGGTGATCGCGATGCGTCGGCCGGAGGACGAGGAGCTGGGCGGGCGCGGCGACGGCGACGAGTTCGTGGACATCTCGCAGATGCAGCTGTTGGTGGAGGCGGGCCCGAGCGGCCTGCACTACGGGGGCCCGCCGCCGCCGCTGGCGCAGCCTCAGCCCTATACGCAGCCCCCCAACCCCGCCACTACCACCGCCTCGGTAGACGACCTGTTCGCGCTCTACTTCACCACCACACCTACCTCGCATGGTGACCACACACTAGGTACGCAAGTTTTACTCATCTCTATAGATACGAACCAGTTATGAATGTGTGCTTTGACACTGTCACAGATAACGACGTAATGTTATGATACACTTTGCAAAAATTTTGAAATGTCGTCACATTGCAATTATATATATTGCAAAATTTTTGGTTATATTTTATCAATGGATGCCTTTTAATATCAATTGCTTAACATCTACAGTATTGTTATGAAATTTGAAAAAAGGCGCCAAATATAAGGACAACGATTCTTTTGTTATAAATACACAACTAATATTTTCAGGCAGTATGATCAAGACATCAATGAAGCATATATATATGGAGTTTAAATATCTTAACCTTAAAAAAAAAGCGAGCGAAAAATTGTCAATTCTAAAATTTACATACAATAAGTCTTAACAAATGCCACGTACGTAGAAAGACTGGGGTAGTGTGCAACAAGTAAAGGAAATGCTCTTACCTTTCAAAATATAAACGTACATTGATATGTATTAAACTGATGACATAAAAAACATTAATAAGACATTTGTCACCTTTGAAATTTGAACTTCCGTAACCTAATATAATTGCCCAAAACTTGACATGCAATCAAGAATACAATATATGATTAAATATGCTTATTTAGAACGATGATACAATATCTAAATCCTGTTATGTTCTACTAATCTAGTACCTTTGAACTATGTTTTCGTACTATGCTGAAGGGAAAGTATCTAGAAGAAACATTAATTATACTTTTATCATTTGCAAATACTATTAATACTTACTAAATCCTTGTTGTTATTACCTAATTGTTTAACAACATTTTGGTTATTGTTGTTGTTGGTTGTTAAAGTGGAGGTTATAATATTTACTATCGTTACTATAATTATGAGCAATATCGATTATTGTTATTGAATTTGGACTATGACAGCCGAACTATGCGTGCATGTTACCAAAGCCTATGTCGTAGTTTTGCGTCCACTAAACGCGGGTAAGTATTCTTGGTTCAAATTAGAATTTCTAGGGCTACAGTTACGACTACAAAAGCATAATAGCGAGTACAGTTTATTATGTGCATATAAATATACTTGCGTAAAAACATTGTCTTTATACTGAAAATATGTTTGTTTATCAATAAGAGAAAAGAAAATGAGTGAAAAATCATCGGATTAAAAAAAGAACAGAAAAATATAGTATAATAAGCAAATTCTCTATTACATTATTGTTATTGTGAAGTTTGTGTTAGCATCACTTAATCAGCTCATTTATACGTTCCCACCGAGGGGCACAAGCCTACCCGTAAAGGGTGTAGTAATAGGCCTTAGTCGTCCACGCGGGCCTGGTGCTGTTAGCATAGTGTTGAATTATTAGCCATAATTCAATCAATCATCCAATCACCATTCAGTGTTGAACATAGGTCTTTTCTTAAGATTAATTAAACATGCAGTCCTAGACAACCTTCAAACATCTGCATCTATAAATGCGATGTAGTAAGTAAAGATTAATACGCTACAAGTTCGTTGCTTTTGGAAGAAATCGTCATCAGCTTTTAACATCCTGCTGCCGGACACATACCTTCCAGCACAGCATAGCCTTTAAATTAAATATTGATTTACTAGTCATATCACAAACATAACAATGAATGATGACCTGGTGACAGTGGCGGGTATCAGATGGATGCTAACTGGCCTTCTTTCAGCATTGGACTTTCAAGGCTATAATGATGATGATAATAATGAAATACTCGTAATAAACATGCGTTAATACGTACATAATACACATTTCTTTAATTTAACACATAAATTAATAATTTTATTTAGCGCTTTACCAATACACGGCTGCTATATTAGTTTGTTTATTGACTTAGGGCCCACAAGTTCATAAATACCAGAGTTTATTGTTGGCCACATAACGCTGTCGCAAAGCGTGGGCTCAGTACTTACACTTCCGTTTCCGAGATACCGGCGAGAGGGCGTCCGAGCATTGTGCCGTGTTTCGTAAGTCAGCTATAGTCTACTTGGATTAATTCTGATCAGCGTTCCGTATACAGTTATCTGGACCGGATGGCGCTAATCGGCTGCGTCTGCGCAACAAACGCTATCATGTTCACCCGACTCGCAATTTACATTGTTTAAATATTGGCGACATCGTTATCATATGTAAAAAAAACATTATGATTTACTTGGTACTCATTCATGTTCAAGAGTACGAACCTTGCAAAAGTTTTTCACCTCATGTTATATTACAACCACAACATTCACAACTGGTCAAAAGTCTTTCCGGATATTTCAAGGCCGTGGTGCCACCCCTGACATCGGAAACGACCATTGCGATCTGGAAGATTCCACCAATCCTAATCGCATTACCAATACATACCAGGTCACTTTTTCCTAGGTATAGGTTTAGGTTAGGTTAATAAAAAGTAACTTCTCCGATAACATTCTCATGGAAATGCACACAAATAATAAGATAATAATGAGCTGATGATGATGTATCACTACCTGGCACTTAGTGGCTTCCTTAGCCTATGAATAATAGTAATCCAATATACAGAACGTTTGGCACATGAACGACAGGATTTTCAGGTTGGGGGATCTTACGCTCCTTTTTCCGGTAGACGAAATATCTTAAGATTCACTGTAGGTGACATATAACTTTTATATAATTATCTTTAAATACCCAAATTCATGCATTTAAATCATTATAACTCTTTATAGTTGTTGCAATACCACAAAAGACTTGTCCTTGTATTCTGTTGTGTAATCTTATTCTTAATAAGGTTTGCTCGGTATGATGGGGGAAAATCTGAAATCTGTGTAAATTTATAACAAGTGGCAACTTCTTAATCAATTGCAAAAGAAAATAAAAGCCATTTTGAATTTAGCAATAATTCCTGTCGGTCCCTACGCCGAACACCTATATATTGATAAATTTGTATCCAGTAACAATACTCACCCGTCAGCTCCACTCTTCAAAGCAACTGTAAGTCAGAGTTGTCATGCTGAGGAAAAAAATAATGAAAATTCCTCAAGCACTGAACGACCTCTCAAACTTCAACCTCATCTACTAGATTCCTCTGGTAAAGAATCCAGCATACACCACAGATTGCTACTCAGATGCATGTTGCATCTGAGTAGCAATCTGTGGTCTTAAAACTTGGATAAATGTTTTTAAGAGGACATTGCTTAAAAAGGTGACGACAATCATCTGATGATGACATTACAGACTAAAATATCCACTGCCGAACGAAGGCCTCGTGTAATTATTTCCACACGGACTGATCCCTAGCAGTTGACCTCCATCTACTACCCGTCATCTTAACCAGGTGATCAGTCCATCTGTTTGGGCGTCGTCCTACGCTTCTTTGCCGTTTCGTGGACGCATCGAGATCCTTTCAGCTTATTTTTATGTTATAAGTGTACAGGACGGTCAGGACGATCACCTGATGGTAAGTGGTTTCGCCTAACCATGACAGAGCCATGACAGAGCGAACGGAGAAGGGACAGTGAAGGCGGCCATAGTGGTCTTTGATGACGAACTGGACGCCATCCTGTGCCCAAATCACTAACAACAATATTGTTGTAGTGAGGATCCGTAACACCTGGAACATGGCAATAGTGTCCCTATACTTCGAGCCAGATCAACCCATAGAGCCATACCTGGAGCAGATTGAACGCATGAGAAGAGAACTGGGGCCCAAGGGCTTGCTGATTGGTGGGGATGTTAACGCAAAAAATACATGGTGGGGCAGTCTTAAAGTGGACCACAGGGAGAGCAGCTGGCAGCGACCCTGGAAGAGACTGGGCTGCAAATACTCAACACAGGTACCAAACCAACCTTCGACACCGTACGAGGCGGCAAGACGTACAGTAGCATCGTCGACATAACAGCTTGCTCGTTGGACCTGCTCCACCTGGTGGACGGCTGGAAAGTGGAAGAGAGTGTCACGAGCTCGGACCACAACGCCATTGTGTTCGCCGTAAACCTGGTAAAGGGAAAGAAGCCGAGCATAGAAAGAACCACTCGCAGGTACCGCACCAAGAAGGCAAATTGGAGTCAGTTTCATGAGAAACTGGCCCAAATTTACACTGAAATAACTACAATGCTTCAGAAATCAAAAAGATCACGAGTGCACAAGAGATCGACCGGATTGTAGTTAGATTCACCGAAGGAGTAAACGCGGCCTGCGAGCAGAGTATACCGCTAGCAAGAAACAAGCAGACACTTACCTTACCATGGTGGACACAGGAGCTCGAAGACATGAAGGCCGAGGTCGCACAGGAAACGACGCATACGCTGCGCTGCACCAATCAGGAGAGCGAAGGTAGTCGAGGAGTACCTGAAAAAGAAAGAAGAGTATGAGAAAGCAGCCAAAGGCGCGCAGATAAGCAGCTGGAAGCACTTCTGTGAAAAGCAGGACAAGGAGGGTGTATGGGAGGGTATCTACCGAGTGATCGGGAGAACCACCAAGAGACAGGAGGACCTTACCCTGAAGAAGAACGGAATCTTCCTGAAACCTGAGGAGTCGGCAGCCTTACTGGCAGAAACCTTCTACCCCGAGGATACCAACATCGGCGAAAATGACCACCACAGGAAGACAAGGGAAGCAGCAGAAAGGGCAAAGGACCAGATAAAGGGAGAGCGGAGTGATCCACCTTTTACTCTCCTAGAACTAAAGACCGCAATGGAGAGCTTCAACCCAAAGAAGGCACCAGGAGCGGATGGTCTAACGGCGGACATATGCAGTCACGCGATTATCCAGGACCCGGAGGCGTTCCTTGCCCTGGCAAACAAATGCCTAGAGATAGGCCACTTCCCGACCTCCTGGAAGGAGGCCACGGTCGTGGTTCTCAGGAAGCCAGGCAAGGACGACTACACGAACCCGAAGTCCTACAGGCCAATAGGACTGCTGCCAGTCCCGGGCAAGATCCTGGAGAAGATGATGGTGACACGTATAAAATGGCACATCGTTCCAAGGATCAGCGATCATCAGTATGGCTTCATGCCACAAAGGAGTACAGAAGACGCCCTCTATAATCTAATGAAACCATAAGAGGAAAACTGGAGCAGAAGAAGCTCGTGACTCTCGTTTCGTTGGATATAGAGGGTGCTTTTGACAATGCATGGTGGCCAGCAATAACAGCGAGACTAGCTGAGGAAGAGTGCCACCGAACATACAAAGGATGTTAGCCGGATACCTTGAGGGTAGGAGGTGAATGTTAGGTATGCAGGAGCAGAACATCCTAGAAACACCAACAAGGGATGCGTGCAAGGTTCCATCGGCGGCCCAATACTATGGAACATCCTCCTAAACCCGCTCCTGACAGAAATGGAAGAAAGAGGGGACTACACACAGGCCTTCGCGGACGACATAGTGATGGTCTTTGATGGGGACACGGCACAGGAAGTGCAACGACAGGCCAATGCGGCCCTCGCCTGTGTTCGGGGGTGGGGTGTCAGAAATAAGTTGAAGCTAGCACCACACAAAACTTGCGCCATGATTTTGACGAGGAAACTCAAGTATGACACGCCACTGCTGAGCATGGGCGGTCAGCATTGAACTGTCGAAAGAAGTGAAACTGCTCGGGATAACCATAGACCACAGACTCACTTTCAATACACACATCGCTAACATATGCAGGAAAGCCCTCAATATTTACAAACAGTTAGCTAGGGCCGCAAAAGTTAGCTGGGGTCTGCATCCCGAGGTCATTAGAATTATCTATAACGCCACAGTAGAGCCAGTCATATTGTATGCGGCAAGTGCGTGGGCACCTGCCGCTCGAAAATTGGGGGTAAGAAGGATGTTGAACGCAGTTCAGAGAGGGTTCGCGCAGAAGCTCTGCAAGTCCTACCGCACAGTCTCCCTGAACTCGGCGCTGGTACTCGCCGGATTCTGCCTCTAGACCTCCGCATACATGAGGCAGCCGCCGTATGAAGCGAGGAGAGGGCCATCCAGGTTGGTGCTAGGAGATCGGGAGACAGAACGTGTGGTGGGATTTGCAGAGACGAGCCACCCCTCTGCGTATGACGTTGGGGTTCAAATGCTTGGGGGACCAGACGCTCGTCGACGAGCAAAACGTGCAGGCGGTGCGCATTTTCACCGACGGCAGTAAGATTGACGGCAAGGTCGGAGCCTCACTTTCCATATGGGAAGGCGAAACCGAGACCAAAGCCGTCAAACTAAGCCTGTCCGCGTACTGCACGGTCTACCAAGCTGAACTCCTGGCCATATGCAGGGCGTCGGGCATAATCCTTAAGCGCAAAGAGGAGAGCTTTGGAATTTACAGCGACTCTAGGTCAGCCCTGGAGTCGCTGTCGGGCCATGGCTCTCTCCATCCACTGGCGGTCCAGACACGGAGCAATCTCCGGGGGGCTCTGAGCCAGGGCAAAGATGTATCTTTGTTCTGGATCAAAGCCCATGCTGGACTGGCGGGAAATGAGCGCGCCGACGAACTGGCAAAGGAGGCGGCACTAGGAAGTCGTAGGAGGGCCGATTATGACCAGGTCCCGGTTTCGTTCGTCAAGCGTTCCATTCGTGAGGGAACGCTTGACGAATGGAATCGTAGGTATCAATCGGGTGAAACAGCGGGCAACGAAATTGTTCTTTCCCGATGCACGAGCAGCATACAGGACAGTTAGGAAAATGGAGATAGAGGGGATCACAACCCAAGTCCTCACGGGACATGGGGGGTTTTCCGCATACTTGTACAAGTTCAAGTGTAAGGAAAACCCTGCATGTATATGTGACCCGAAACCGGAAACAGTGCCCCACATTCTGATAGAGTGCCCCCAAAACCAATATGAAAAATTAACAACGGAAATAAAAATTAAAACAAAATAGACCAAACAACAATAAGTGTGATAATGATGGACGAGAGTAAAAGACAAATATTTATCGAATATTGCAAAAATATAGTTAAAAAAGTAAACAAAAGAAACAGCACAGAGTAAATAAAACAATACTGCACACATATATTTGAGCATATAGAGGTGACAGTATAAAATAGCAATAAGTAATAAAGTATAAGTAAATAGAAATAATGTAATATAAAAAGGTAGATTAGAAATAAGAAAATAAGTATAATTATAGTAAGTAAGTTATGAAAGATTGTGGCTCATGAGCTGTGTCGAGTACCCATCAGGAAACAATAAAGTAGAAGAAAATAAAATAGCTATAAGTACTATAGTATAAGTTATAATATCAAGAAAATCGAAAACATTGTTTAAAATAAGTATAGTCGTAAGCATAAGATAAGAAAAATTAACAGAGAAGTGTTAGAAATAAAAATTGTAAACATAGAAATTGAGGAAAAATATAATAATAATAAGGTCCCTGACAACAACATCAGGGGAAATGAGATCCAAAAAAAAAAAAAAAAAAAAAAAAAAAAAAAAAAAAAAAAAAAAAAAAAAAAAACCATGACAGAGCAGCATTAAAGGAGACCAACAACTGATAGACAGTTATTATCCACCATCAATGCGCACTGCACCCGACACTCGAGACGACAGATGTTAGGTCTCTTATACCCAGTCATTCACTAGCTACAGTGCCTCATCCCGAAACACAAAAGTAACAACACTACTGTTTCACGGGCGATATCTGGCACTGCGGAGGTACCTACCTAGACGACTTAGTATCGAATCTAACACCTTGTAAGTCTGTTCTAAGCACTATGTGCCCTGCCCACTGCGACATGATGCGGGCTGCGGCTGCGGACTGCGGGCATTACTACTGGATTCAATTAGATGTACCCGTATCATTGAACAGGTTTTTACGATCGGACGTATCCCAAGCAAATTTTTTTTTACGTTCTTAAAATAGCTAGTGAAAAATAAAGACTTAAAATCATTCAAGTTTGATAAACAGTTTATTTTTTTATTTTTAATGTAATGAGGTGAACAGGACGGTCAGGGCGCTCATCTGATGGTAAGTGACAAACCTGACTATGTCAGACAAGCATTAATGGAGACCAACAACTCATAGACAGTTATAATTCTCCATGGATGCCGCACTGCGCCGGTCATCAGAGACAGCAAATGTGAGGTCTCTTATACCCGGTAATTTTACTAGCTACAGTACCCTCATCTCGAACACAGAAGTACATAACATCGTAGTATTTGGAACCAGGAACTACGGAAAATTAAGTGATCTAAACTCAGAAGACCACAGAAACATACATTATAAAGGAAAGTTGTTATGTTTAGTAAACACTATTTCATTTAAAGAGTATGCAAAACGTATCATGAAAAGAAAGACCTTCTAATTTAGAAATATAATTGTTTCTTAGACCCGTTGTGGCGTAAAATGTGGGAGATTTATGTAAATATGTATGTCTTGACTGTTGCATTAAATCAGAGACTAAATATTCGCATCACCTCTACGACGGTAGCGAAATGGCGACGCGAAGGCAAAGTACATATTAACTGAAGCATTCGTTTTGGAAGTTAGATTCGGTAGATTTAGGCCGTGTATATTTAGAAGCTTGGATCTACATGAGATCTGATATCTTTTTTACAGTACCTATCTATATGCCGAACCAAACATTGCCGTACCATCCTTTACAGGATCCATTTTGCCCCATTTTCAGGCCCCAATTTGAGAACCTTTACCAGAGCGCTGAAATTTTCGTCATCTAGTAAGATATAATAACATACTTTAAATCCAAAATTTCAAGTCTGTAGGTAATTTAGTTCCGACGTTAAGCGAAAGCAAAGTTTCGCATTTTCGACAGACACTCACTCATGATCATCAAAATAGAACTAGTACTTCCCATTAACTCAGAGAGCCTTAAATTCGATACAGTGTTAGGTTTAATGGCTACATAAGGGAAAACTATAAAAACTTGGATAATCGAAGATCTGGAGTACCTGGTAACCCTGCATAGAAACCAAAATCATCAAAATAGAACTAGTACTTCTCATTAACTCAGAGAGTTGAAATTTGGTACAGAATTAGGGTTTAATGGCTATATAAAGAGAAAACAATAAAAACTTGGATAATCGAAGATCTGGAGCACCTGGTGACCCTGTTTAGATAACAAAAGAGTCCAGCCAAACTATAAGAGATCGACATACCGCCTTTAAACAATATATATTCAACATGGTGGGCCGCTTCATCCAATGTCAAAAATCGGGGCACGGCAGTGCCCCCACCAAGTCGAACGGGCTAGACCAATACAAACAGACATGTTCATGCACACAAATTTTGTAGATACTGCCCGGGATCGAACCCGGAACCCTTGGTGTAGTAGCCGACGTCTCAACCATTACGTCCAATGGGTCGTCCAATATTCCTTTCAAGTTTTTTACAAAAAGAAGTGAAATCCCACCAAAAACATTCTGTAAAAAATCAAGTCTCGATGGAGCTGCTTGATTATCTCAAAAGTAATAAAATCAAGACAAAGACGTGCAAGTCTAAGGTTCCTTACTACGATTACTTTATTATTATGGTTAATGTTGTATGACTTGGCCGTTGAACATTCTTTATATGTTAGTGGCTTTATCAAGCCTACAATCGACGGGTTATTGAATCACCGATTGAATTTCCAAGTGGCAAATTTGTATCGTCAATAGGTAGCGGTTCTGGTGACAGAATAGTGCAATGGTCTCATGGAGCACCTGGTTTTGTATCCTTGTATACTCTTCAACGGCCAAGTCACACAACATCACCATAATAATAAAGTAATCGCAGTAAGAACCTTAGACTTGGCACGTCTTGTCTTGATTTCATTACTTTTAGAGATAATCAAGCAGCTCCATCGAGACTTGGCTAGATTTTTTTACAGAATGTTTTTGGTGGGATAATCCTTTACTGCTACCGTTTTACCACATTTTCCGGCCCCCTATTTAAGAACTCTAGACAAGACTAGAACGCTGAAATTTCTTACTCCAGTAAGCTATAATTGCATACTAAAAAAATAACGAAATCAAGCGAAAGCAAATTTTTGCATATAAGATACTCACTCATGATCATCAAATTAGAACTAGTACTTTCCATAAACTTAGAGAGCTGAAATTTGGTAACCAACTTTAACGATAATAATAACGAAATCTTAGTAAGGAACCTTCCTATCCTATTCAACCTATCGCAGTCCACTGCTGGACATAGGTCTCCCCATTTCGCGCCAGATATCCCGGTCCTCGCTTTCCTCATCCAGCTCCACCAGCGACCTTTCGCAAGTCGTCGGTCCATCGGGCCGGAGGGCGTCCTACGCTACGCTTGCCGAGACGCGGTCTCCACTCCAGAACTCGTCTGCTCCAACGGCCATCGGTTCTGCGACATACGTGACCAGCCCACTGCCACTTCAACTTGCTGATCCGGCGGGCTATGTCGGTAACTTTAGTTCTCTTACGGATTAATCATTTCTGATCTTATCCCTAAGAGAGACCGAGCATAGCTCGCTCCATTGCGCGTATTCCAAGGAACCTTAGACTTTGCGAAACTTTGTTTGGATTTCATTACTTTTTTAGGATAAACAAGCAGTACGCAAGACTTGGTGGTTTTTACAGAATGTTTTTGGTGGGATTCAGTTTACACAAAAATACTAAAAATATTAATTCTTGTATAAAGTTCTTTTAAAATAAAGGGTAAGGTAATTTTATTAGGTTCAATAAGTGTTTAATTTTCTAAAAATATATCATAAATAAATCTAATTCAATTAGAAACAGTTTCTAGAATACCATTAGCTTTAATGGAATCACCAAAACGGATCAAGGCGTAGCGTCGGGCGTCCTCCGACCCGATGGACTGTTAACTTTCAAAGGATTCAAAAGACGACCTATGTGGTGTAAGGGTTGAGACGTCGGCTACTACACCAAGGATTCCGGGTTCAATCCCCATACAATATAAACGTTTGTGTGCATTAGCATGTCTGTTTTGAGTAATGGTCTGGGTGTTTCTATGGATTATATGTATGTATATACAAAAAAAGGCTTAATATAGGGGCCAAATGTCACAGTGTGAATGTCAGTGAAGAAAAAAATGAGAAAAAATCTAAGAGGGAGATTTGACTCCTGCATAGACTGTGATAGGTTAGCTTTATATTGAACTAGCTTTTGCCCGCGGCTTCGCCCGCGTTAAATTCGTGATAACATGCCTCACTTTCCTGGTAACGAAAACAGAATAATTTTAACACTGCAACATTGCTTCTTCTTCTTCTTATTCGCTTCGCATACCAATTTTTGCTTTTCACCTTAAAAACTGGGAAAAGTCAAATATAAACGACCTCTTATTTAAGGATTCAAGGGCCGCTTTGCAAAAACTTAAATATGCAAGATTTATTATTCGTGACAAATAGTCCTCATACTAATTTTTAGCTTTCTACCTTGTAAACTGTGATAACACACCCAACTTTAAAGGTTTTGGGGTCCATTTCCGAAAAAAAATAATTATATATAAGTATTAATATATATCACTATTCATAGGAATCTCCCGCCCTACTTTAAAGGTTTCGGATATATTATATTTTAGATATTTATATCACTATACATACAAAAGACCCCCCCCCCCCAATGTAAAAGGTTTGGAATCAATTTAGGAATATATATAAGCCTTAAAAGAGATGAGAAGGGGCGATATTATACCGGACTTTTTTCAGTATATATATATACATGTATATGTTACAAAAATTGTAAACCTTTAGAGTTAGGGGGAGGGGATTCCTAAGTTTAGTGATATATATATAGTCCATTTCTGAAAAAAATACATACATAAATATATGTATGTATTTTTATTTTATATAAATCCTATTCTAGGTTACCTTCCATCAACGTACCAAGTTTCAATAAAATCTATCTTAAAACTGCGAAAATTCGTATATGATACTTCTTCCCCTGTTTGAAGGGATTGGGGGTGGAATTTTGAAAAAAAAATATGCCATATTTTTTCGTTTCTGACAAATAATCCGCATACCAAATTTCAGCGTCGTACTACCAAAATTGCGGGATGTTCAAAACAAACTTCCAACCCCCATTTTAGGGGAGTGGGGGGTGGAAACGGGACAAAAAGTAGCCTTAAACCTATTCTAGGTTACCTACTATCAACATTCCAAGTTTCAATAAAATCCGTTCAGCCGTTTAGGCGTGAAAGCGCAACAAACAGACAGAAAGACAGACAGACAGAGATACTTTCACATTTATAATATTAGTATGGATTAAGCTTAAAAGCAGACTCTATTACAAATACTTACATATAATTTTCAACAATACAGAATCTTAAGCGTACCTATAATTCAGAATAATTGGCAATCACTTGGAGTACTTAATAATAAGTCCCTTAGTGAAATCGAGACGTTATCCTTTTTACTGGAACTCAATTTTGAAATAAATGAGAAATCATATTGCTGATTTACTAGAGAGGCAGCCCCGGGAATATACGTCTCCCTTTACTAAGAACCGCCACCGTCGATGACTGAAAACAGGCGGGGCCAGCACCACCGTATGCCTTCTGATTGGTCGAGACACGACAACGCCTGTATAGATTTCGCCTTGTATTAAAAATGTATTGGCAACTAACAGACGATAGGAGAAAAATAATTACCTCCTAAACGTATATAAGAGTAGCAAGTATAAGGAACTCGCAAGAAACAAATCATTTCGGATTAAGTCTCTCGATTGGCTACGAATATTATTTTTAGTAAGGATGTACGTACGTTTGTGTTTGTAGACGTCTATCTACATCATTGTGTTTAACTGTTTAAAAAACAATATATGATATAACTTACATCAAACATAGGTTTGTGTAAGTTTCTGAAGTACGTTTTTTCAACATCAGCTCATTGTATCATCCCCACCTACCCATTTTTTTACTTAGATCATAAATATGTATGTACTATACCTACACCTATTCATAAACATCAGACTTCCGAAAAACAAAACTTAAAATGAATAAAATTCATTCCCAGACTTATAATCCCATATACTTAAATCATCAACCAACTAGCATCCGAATACAGGGCACAAACCTTCTCACTCCGCAAAGCTATGGGTGGATTGAGGAGTAACCCACCATCGAGTCTAGTGCTGACTGGAGGGAGATTAACTGGACCATATATATATATATATAAGCTTGTTGTAAGTATATATGTATATATAATTATAAGTTGTATATGTTACTTCCACCAACCTGTATTTTAAAATAGGCATGACATATGTCGATGTATAAATATTCATTCCATTCACCTTGTATGCCTTCAAATATTGATGAATAATATTGTAGATTTTCATCCAATAAAACTAGTTTGTTCTTTCCACTGTTAAATGTACATCACAACAGACACCGGTACTCAAAGAATATTTTAACTTAAACAACACAATTAAATTTTCAATATTACAACTCAAACACTAGAATGTCTTGAGCAATGATAGGTGATAATTGCTGAGAACCAAACTCCAAATTTTAAGACGTTAACGCGCACCGGTATTTAATTCTATCTCGAAAAGTTTGCGCAGAAATTACTAATATTGATTTACTTTAAGCCAACGGAACTGGTAATGCTGCCACCCCATGTGGTTAACCATCGAGTAACCTGTGCTCAACGGTGTGCTGCACCTTTTTTGATTCAGTTGTAATTAAGTAATGGGGACTATGAAGATAGAAACGCCCTCGCTGCATCTGTGTTTCCAAAAACTTACATGCAAGAAGAGAGTGAATAGGTACTTTTCAGGTGAACGTGTACCTCAATGGCAGTCTAGTCATCGCTTATCACCAGGCGGAATTAGGGCCATACATAAATTAATTTTAAAGTAAACCTGCACTAATTTTACAAAGAGGAATTATTTGTATTTTTGTGTGTATGTTTATAATGAATGGATTCAAAGACTACTGAGCCGATTTCAAAAATGTTTTCGCCATTAAAAATTAAAAACTTGCATTCACCCTAAATAACATGGGCTCTATTTTCTGTTAGAAAAAAAGAAGAAGAAGGCTGCATACTAAAGCTTACGTAATGTACCTATATATTTTTTATTGCAGAATGCTTCATACGAACTCCCAATCCCTATTTTAAAAATAAGGAGTTTAAACTAGACATAAGGAAATCTGTATTCGTCTCTAGGTTAACATCTATTTTCATACCATATTTCATCAAAATCCGTTCACTCGTTTAGGCGTGAAAGCTCAAAGAAAGGAGATCCTTTGCATTTATAAGTATGAATGGAATAAGTTGTAGGTATTTTAATTATGGGATATATGAATAATTCTCAAAATCTACTGATTATAATTGATAATAAAACACTACTAATTTAAAAAAAAAAGGAAATATAATATCCAAATTTAGGTCATAGTAAGCTGGTTAAACATATCGAATGCTATGAATGAGTCATGGACACATAAAGAAAGAAAAGGTATCGCTATCCGCATTACGAACACTCATACTTTTTATAAATTACGTTTAGCGCATTACAAAAATATCTTTATAACATTTATAAAAACATTATCCGTCAACTTAACGTAACCAAAAAATATGTCATCAAATACAAAAGTGGTGACGAAAATGCCGAAAACGTGGCGCCCTGCACCTAAGCAAACATATCAAGATCCCGCACGAGAGCTTCTGTAATTCGTCGCGATATGTCAAAAAGGTGCATCCCACGCTACGGCGTGACGCGTCGGCCCGTCTGAGGTGCCCACATGTGAAGTCATTACACCTCTCTAAGATCTATCCCTAGGATATCCCGCCACAGCTCTTTGAGCCACCGCTGCCACAGGGGCAGATACGTGCTTTTGAAGCGGCCGCGCGTCGTCTCGCAACACGTAAATTGACAATCTAGCCTTTACCAGTCGCTCTCCACTGAATATTCTCGCATCGTCGCAATGTGACTCATACATGAATCCCCCGAAATCAGATTTGGTGATGCCACGTGATGTCGTTTATCTGTGCATTTTTATTTGTAATATAACGTCTTAATCTCCGTGACCAGTTGTGGTGAATATATTTTTACTGAGACACCAAATTGACGACAATCTACGTGGTTTATATTTTCTGTACCTAGAAGTTGTAAAAACAAAAAAATGTTATGACGAATTGATTATATGCATTAATCTTCTATTTATTATTATTTATTTTATTTTATTCGGAACACCAACAGCACTAATAAAGTTTGTTGAATTACAATTAGAAGTACAAGTTATGTCTAAGCTATTTATAGGTATTCGCAAATTATTTCTAAATAGCACATACGTTACGATAACTATGACAAGCCAGTGAGACAATCTAAAAAAAATAAAATTAAAATAAAGGATTAAAACTACATTTCAAAAAAATTCTGAAGCAAATATCTTAGCTACATTCGCAGGTTTAAATTGGAACATATCAAACTTTCCATGAGTTTTTGAGAAATTATTAAGTGATATACTTGCTCGTACAAAAAAGGAGTTGCGCCTATAATTCGTTTTATACTTAGGTATTGCAAGAGGTAATGGCCGTCTAGTCGGTAATTTACGTGGAACGGATACATTAATCAGCTGTAACAAATTAGGACAATCTATCATACCGTTAGCAATTTTTAATAAATATGCGATATCACGTACCTGTCGCCGTTTTTCTAGGGGCAAAAAATGGTACCTTTGACATCTAGTCTCATATCCGTGTTCTTTTTTACCGCATTTAAACTGTAGATATCTTAAAAATCTTTTTTGAATTGATTCTATGCGTGACACATACACATTATATTGTGGATTCCAGATTTCAGAGGCATATTCAAGAATACTACGCACGTAAGCACAGAAAAGAACTTTAATAGGCTTGATTGAATTAAAGGAACAAGTTGATCGTATTATAAAACCAAGCAATTTTGAGGCTTTTTTAACCATGTGATCAATGTGTTTATCGAACAAAAGTTTAGAATCCTGAATCAATCCTAAATCCTTCATAAACGTAACCTTGACAGAGCCTGGCCGTTCATAGTGTACTGTAGTTAATAATATTAACTTTTCGAGAAAAGGTTATTAAATACATTCGATTATTCAAGTCAAGCTTGTTACAGCAGACAGTAACGCGCAAAACTATCCAAATCGCATTGCAAGCGGTGGGCAATCCTCAATGGTATCAATGGACATGTAAATTTTGGCATCATCGGCGTACAGTAGAACTTTGGCGTATTTGAAACTCAAAGCAATGTGTTAACAAAAATTACAAACAGTAAAGGTCCCAACAATGATCCTTGCGTACGCCGGGGTATTGTGAACCAAGAAGACATATACTATTAACAGCCACCGCCTGTGTTCTGTTCCTGATGTAAGAAGAAAACCATCTGAATAAATTTCCATGTATCCCTGCTCTGTATAGCTTCTCTAGAAGAAGTGAATGATCAATGCGATCAAAGGCCTTGCTGAAGTCGGTAAACACAGCATCTACTTGAAATCCGGCGTCCATTTGTGTAGTAGTAAAATCGTTAAAAACTAGCAAGTTAGATGTGGTTGATCTTCGTCCCAAAATCCGTGCTGTTCGGAGTGAAATATGAACGTAATGCGGCATACACTTGACGATAGACAATTCTTTCAAATATTTTGGCAAATATACACAGCTTAGATATCGGTCTGTAATTTTTAATGTTACTTCTATTCCCAGTTTTATGAATAGGCGTTACAAATGCAGATTTCCAGATCGACTCACACACATTTGTAGTTAAATTACTGACAAACTACTTTTTCATATTTTAAATATGTTGTTTGGGTACATTAATAATATAAGTTAAACTCTTAACGATGAACCAGATAATGCAAATAATCTGTATGTTAAATAGTAGATAAATAATATTCGTTGTGGTGAAATTATGTTCTTAATATTAAGGTTAAGCTCATTTTCAATGTTTACCAGAAACAAAATTATATATACTATACTTATACGAGATATCACGTAATAAAAGTCGATACAGAAGCATTTAGTTGCTTGGTTAGCTGTAAATTTATAAAACAGAGTGCACGATAAACTTTAAGAGTGGCTGTTTCGTACTTCTGTGCAATACCATTATTAGAAGAAATCACTTCGCCACAACTTTCCCTCGGCTAACATTAAATAGTCCAGTAACCCTATAACTTGTTAAGCACCAATAACCCTTTTAAAGAGTGATTGTGCGGTGGCAGCGTTCCCGCAGGCTAGCGCAGACGCACCTGTGACCAATGATGGAGAACAATTGCTATCATTAGGGCCCATCGCCGGCAAGCCCACTCGCAACATATTCAAATACAATGCGAGTTTACTTTAAAGTCAATAAATTATCGCTAATGCCCAATTTGCGTCGGATAACAATGCCGTTCCCGCAAATTACTTAAACGCGTGTAACTGGCCGAGATACACATCTGCGTCAGATGGCGACGTCGCTCTCTACCGATACATGTTTCGCAATTACACTGTATCGATTACAGCTGACTCAGGCTCGATTCGACGGATTGACTACGCCTATAAAACATTGTTTTAGTAGCCGTAATTAGAGTTCCAAACGAAACGGGCCGCTTTTTAATGCGGTTTTATTGTTAAATGAGTAGTCGTTGCAAGACAGCGCCAAAAGAACGTACAGGCAGTCCTCGTACTTACGGCATGTTAGGTTTCGAGAATACGCGACGGAAATCGAAAGACGTAAGTCGAGACATATTTTTTCATATGTTTACATGTGAAACTCAAGGGTTAGGATCCATACGGACTCGAAATTTAAAGAAAAAACTGCATTTATAACAAAGGATAATACTTTGTTATCAAAAGTAAGTTCTTGAAATAATTTATTTTTTTAATATTTGTGTGTTATTAATTTTAATACGAATTATGAAACTTTAATATGAAATCAAAAATATGCAATGACAAATAATAAATTTAACTTTTGGTTTAAAGAAACTATCAATTCTAGATGGCTTTGCTTCTTTCTTCTCACAAATTTTGTTATTACCGTTAAAACTTATCCCAAATTAGGATCATTTTCTTCAAAAAATTTCATGGCACGGACACGAAAGTGAATTCTCCTATGCCGGAAATCGAAACAAATGACGTATGCTTGGGGAATAGTATCAAAACATTGTTCGACGTAACTTGAAACGACGTAAGTCTAGGACTGCCTGTACTGAATTTGACAGGCCAATCTTTGCCCTTTTATTATAAATATGCTTCACTAGTATGAGTGAAAGATTGAATTTGTTTATTTTATTTGATTTCAATGAGGGTTCGATGGCATAGCTATAGCGTTAAATTTTACACAAACAAGTTAAGCTACTCTCGCAATGGTCGGCCGTCAGATATGTGACCGAATAATATCATCTTGAGTCTTTACGTACTTCGAAAGGCAGTCGATAACACCAACCAATCCACCCTAGGCCCACATGGTGGGCTACGCCCCAAACTTCCCATAACCATGCTGCGCGAGAAGGACTGTCCCTGGAGTGGGACGTTTTAGGCTTTTGATATGGTATAGCAGAGCTAAATGGATTTTGTCAGTTAAAGATATTGTCTTAATTAACAGTGTATCTCGAATAATAATGCATAACATTTACTTGTTTGTATATATATTCAGTTTCCTACAATTACATTCTGTTTACACTACATAATATCAAAGCCGTTTTTGTGAGAGAACGACTCCTGTATTTGGCGATTATCAAACGACAGAGATTGGCTTATCACTTTAACACAAAGCTTACCGCTGCATTCCTTTAAAATGCTTTTGGGTATAGCATTCAGAATAATCAAGCAGCAAAATATTATTGTTCTGTTAATATAATGCTTTTAGTGAGATCTTAAATTCAGAAATACATTTCATTTGAAAAAGACTCAAAAAATTCATCTGTGAGTTTAAAAAGGATATGATTTTTTAAAATAAATATATTAAAATCGTATATATAACCGTTGTTTTTATAAATAAAGTCGTCATAGCCACCAACTCCATTGTTATGGCTTGAATAGAGCTTTCTTCTAGGCAAAATTATTCGTACTTATCTAATGTCATGCGTTAGCAACTATAAATTAAATTTATTATCCTCATTACCGACATAGCCCGCCGGATCAGCAAGTTGAAGTGGCAGTGGGCTGGTCACGTATGTCGCAGAACCGATGGCCGTTGGAGCAGACGAGTTCTGGAGTGGAGACCGCGTCTCGGCAAGCGTAGCGTAGGACGCCCTCCGGCCCGATGGACCGACGACTTGCGAAAGGTCGCTGGTGGAGGCTGGATGAGGAAAGCGGAGGACCGGGATATCTGGCGCGAAATGGGGGAGACCTATGTCCAGCAGTGGACTGCGATAGGTTGAATAGGATAGGATCCTCATTACAATACAATCGCATAAGTGTTTTTCTCTGACGCGTACTTATTTTTAAGTAAAAAAAAAAAACAATCAAATAGCCTATAACGTCCCACTGCAGAGCACGGACCATCCCACACAGAATAGCTATGGGAAAAATGAACCGTAACCTAACATACGGGCCCGAATCGGTGGGTGTTAACAGCCACCATTCTGAGGTAGCGGTAGGGAGCGTCGGTGGCGCAATGGTGTGGACTGTTGCCCTCCTACCGGGAGGACTGTGGTTCAAATCCAGCCACGTACCAATGTGTTTTCGAATTTTCGAAATTATATGTAGGTTATCCGACGCTCTTACGGTGAAGGAAAACATCGTGAGGAAACCTTCACGCATGTCTGCGAAGAGATTCAAAGATTGTGCGTGAAGTCGTCCAATCCGCACTGGGCCCGCGTGGACGACTAAGGCCTAATCACCCTATACGGGTAGGCTCGTGCCCCTCGGTGGGGAAATATAATGAGCTGATGATGATGATCCTGAGGTAGTAATAAGGACAAACGGTTTTCCATGTTTAATGAGACATGGAAAGACTCAGGATAGTTTTTCCGATGACTGACCATCCTAAAGTTGTTAAATATGCACCAACTGAACCCATAGCTTCGCTTCGCCATTGAGTATTTTACGTAGTTTTTATTAATCGATTATACCTATTATATGCTATTTCGTTGACCCTGATGTTTACTAGAAATGTAAGTAAGTTAAGCACTATTTGTAAAACAATGAGCTTTACACTAGTATCACGTAGAAACCTCGCTTTTTTTACATTTGTACAAATCAGATATAATAATCGCGTTTAATCACAAGCATTATTTGGCCGGAAGTGGACAATGTCAAGGAATTTATGTTGCAAGTTAAGATGTGGACCATTCTGCAAATAACTAGACAGTATAAATTCTACGCATGCTTCTGATTTATATCAGTGCGCGTAACTACACGGCACTGTTTAACTTAGAACAAGCATAATATAAAGCCAGCATCAAATGTTATAGACACAATCTTTCAATAAACGATAAAGGAAATATACCTACCCGAGAAAAACAGTATTTAAGGAGGTCTGTTTAGATACCTCAATCTTACCTATATCATTCATCACACTTCTAAAGGTACTAATAGGATAAATCATAAGATATCAGTCAAATGACTGGATACTTTTATTTAACAAGTAAGCAACTATCACTGATATGCAGGATAAACAAGGTAGGGGAAAGCACCTATAATATATGTAATATATATAAATAATAGCCCTGTGGAACACCAACGTTAACGGGCAAGGATGCCGAACACGAACCATCGACGACGACTTTAATGCTCCGCTTTCTTAGAAAACTGGTGATCTTTTAGTGAAAGAAGTTTCACTAAAACTGCTTTATGCCAGACCCGACAAAAGCCTTCGCAATATCTAAGCTGACCGCTAAAGCCTCACCTTTGCTCTCAATTACGACTGCCCAGCGATGAGTTAAATACACCAAAAGGTCACCAGCTGACCGACCATGACGAAAACCATATTGTCGATCGTTTATCAGCTGGCGATCTTCAAGATACCGCAACAACTGAGAATTGATAATACTTTCCATTGTTGTACTTGCTAAACAAGAAGGGAAGTAATTACAATAGGCCTGTAATTAGTTTGAACAGAGTTGTCACCTTTTTTTAGGGATCGGGTGCACTAAAGCTATCTTCCAACAATCCGGTACTATACCAGCATTATATGATAGTCGGAATAGGTTAATTTTGTTAAGTTTATCAATAATACCTTTTAGTATTTCAAATAAGTCAGTTTGAATAATAAGAAGACTAAAAAGTATAAAATAAAGATAATACTTAGTTTAAAAAACTTAAAATACATTTGAAGATTATTTCCAAGTATCAAAATTCATTATTGTGCTTTACTTTGGTATTTTAATTGTATTTTTTGTAGTCTTTTTGACGTTCATAACTGCTTTTTATAAGCCTAATCTGAATAAATGAATTTTGACTTAAACTTTGACTTGGCTCTGTGTGAATGTCTGTGGATATTTATCAATTTATGTATATATTATTTTGTAACTTTTAGTGCGTGCTAAAAGCATGTTTGAGTTTTCTTAATTATATATTTTTAAACTTTTAAATGTTTGCTGTCGATAAATGTTGTGCACATCTTTGCCACAGCTTTGGGGACCTACAACAAGATTAGTAGTACAACAAGATGACAATCTAGAATTAAATTCTTCCAAGTCCGTGATATCCTGCGTCCTGTTTACGTGACAAATCCATCCAACGGCTCCAAATAACTGGTTGCTCCTGGTTTATACCACTAAGGTATTAATATGACCTTGTTTACTCAAAGAGTTTTGTTTCGAATGAAATAAATAAAGTTTTAGATAATTATCACTTTTTAAAATACTAGCAAACCTCACATAGTTGAAGGATTTAGGGTATGCTCTTAGGGAAGGCAGAATGAAAATAAGATCCAAAAATATAAAGCAAATTTAAATGATGAAACATATTCTTAGTGCAGCATGAATATGTAATTGATCTTGCCAAGTCAGATCACACATGTTAATACGAGCAACTCGTAATATTAACATAAACTCCTTACATTAATGAGATCATACGCAAAGCGCATGCAAATCCTGCGTGCCAAACTCGAGACAACGCATCGTACAAAAATATTAAACGTGCTTAGTTACACAATGGAAATGTATTCCTAGTATTTTTTGTAAAATTCTCGACTAGACGACAATTTAATAGTATAGGTGTTGTATTCTGGATCAGAGCCAATGTTTGGCCCGTTTTAAGTTTTGTGCAATCGACCTATTTTTCTAAACCGAAACTGTTGCACGCGACACGCTCGTGCAAACACTTCGAAACTCATAGCTACTTACACAATATTCTTTAACACACATCTTTATAAACATTCACATCGCGGTAAAATATATTTTATACGTACGAGTATGTTTGTGTGATTACACCAATATTCATCGTTACTCTTAGGGGCCTACGTTGTATCTGATAAAAATATCTTATTCTCGTAGATAAATGTACTAGCGCTTTGAAATATTTTTCTCTTGTAAATCAATGGAATAGCATTTTGAATACAATTATGTTCAATTGATCTGATTGTTTTTAATTAATCTGTGTATTTTTTATATTACAAAGTGAAAAGAACGGTCAGGACGCTCACTTGAGGGTTAGTGATACGCCCAACCATGAAAGAGCGGCATTGAAGGAGATGAACAACTGATAGACAGTTATTATTCTCCATCAATGCCACACTGCGCCCGTCACCGGAGATAACAGATTTTAGGTCTCTTATACCCGGTAATTTCACTAGCTACAGTGCCCTCATCCCGAAACACAAAAGTGCATGGCACTCTTATTTCACGAGATGATATCTGGCACTGCGGTGGTATCTACCTAGACGACTTAGTATCTAGTCTGCCACCTAGTGATTAATATGTGTGTGATAAGTCATTCCGGTAATCAAAAAGTTCACTCTCCTTATTCTCAAAATACATTTAATCAAATCACGGAACATTTACCAGATGTAAAAGTGTTATATCGACGCTTTTTTTTAAATAACTTCAAAAGGACTTGTTAGGCCGTCATCATTTTCTATACGAAACTGCGAAGTAACAAAAGCATGTACACGCTACTACAAAGATGATATAAAAGCATCTCAAATTGAAAAAATGAACTTAGAGCGTAATTGGCGTCGCCGGTCGCGTGCCCCCACTTGACTCAAGCCAACCAAGACTAATGTAATAAACAGCACAATAGAAAAATGCGGATACTCTAATTGATGGGCAAGAACAAGGCCCTGACCCGAAAGAAACGGTGGCCGACAATTTGCTCCGGACGTGATACACTAGACGAAATTCAAAAGCTCATCACCCTTGAAGTGTCCGCTTCCGCGGTCAACACCTTACTATCCTCTAGTTCACACGTCCAAAGTGACGTGCCATTAGTTTTAAATGCATTATACCCTTTGTTAAACGCTTTTCAATGGATCATAATATTCATTCGCCATTTGATATTTTTAACACTGCACAGCGGAGTAAATTGCCTTAGGTCTATTTAGCACTCTAATATTAGGGAATTCGTTTTGTGAATAACCTAATTACATGTATTTCTTATAAATGAACGAGTAGATGGTTAAGGCAGTGGCGTTATAATGTTGGTACTTTTCTCTATATCCTAGAGTCATTTTATTACGTTATTTTTACGTCTATATTTTTATATGAACATATTAAGAATGTTGTTGTTATACTGTATATTCAGTTATGTATTTGGTTTAACAAGATACATTTCAGTTTCATTTTCTGACTATTATAATTTCCATAATAGCGTTCCCATATAAATTTGGATTCAAGTACATCATACTGGGTCATCTTGCAGAACGAACCATTTGGTAGAATGAAATCAACCGCATTGAGTAACAATATTCTGTAATTTCTACAAAATCGTCCAACTTTTCTAGTAAAACTGTGATATACGATTAGTATTTTTATTGTCGTGTTGATAAAATTGAATTGCCTTATCTAATTATCTTATTCCCCTAGTGTCAAAGTTTAGAAATCAAAAATCTTCTAATTTTGTTTTACGGTAAGTTTGAGGAATAATGCCGTAATAAATATAGCATATTGTAATGTTAGTTAGGGCTTAGATGACGGGAGCAGTGAGTCAGCCCTCGCGTCCTATATCGTTGATTATTTACTGGGCGCAGTGCACCGTAATTGCGGTCGGGACCCCGCACACTCCGCTCGTTTATCTAATTAGCGTCGCTGCTAGGGCTAACAAGTGCCAACTAATTAGAAAAAATCTGTGAGGTTGACACTACATCAATTAGCATGCCTGTCATTTGACAAAGGTCACAACTTATTTATATTCTATTCAAGACCTTTCCTTGGTTTTTTATGAAAAGGTTACATATATATTAAATTTTTTGGCTATTTGATTTTTCCGTTTCTTTGTGCTTAATGTATTCTACTTCACTGTATTCTATCGTTTATTTCTAATTGTATATACCTGTTATTCTTTTCATGTCGTGATGTTCTTGTCTATTATAAATATATTGATTATGTTGCTGTTGTTTTGTGTTGCGTTTTCCAATAAACGTTTTTCTTTCTTCTTTCTTTCTTTACAAGCAATTGCTACTTGGTAGATATTAAGATTAGTAACCATTAAAAACATGCTCGGAAATAATACAACACGCTTGAACTTCAATACAATTTCCGATTTGACAGCCCTATTTAAGATGCCGGGTGTGACCACGTCCGAACCAGTGTCTGCTGCGCGGGAATACCGTACCGTAACATTTTGCTATTTCATTCAAATCGATAAGCGCGATTAAACGGGTTTGTCATTGGTGTTGATTCTTATGACGACTGCATAAATTCCACAATTAGAGTGTTCAATTTTAAAAATAAAATCTTAAATTTAAATATACAATGGTTAATAAAACGTAGTTACCTTATAGTTTAAACACCACGAAATTTAGTCAAGTCCTAAATAAATTTTCCACACGTAAACAACCCATAAATAGAAACTTTTTTGTTGTAGTATTTTTTTTTTTTATTAAAAATTTGAGTGCGTTTGTCTGCCATCTCACATGATGGAAAGTGACGATGCAGTCTAAGATGTATCACGCAAACTCAAATAATGCCTATTCACTCTTGCCTTGAATACCCCTAAATTGTATGAATCGGGAAATACAGACGCAGGAAGGTCATTCCACTGCCGTTGTCCGATTAAAAATGGTGCTGGGGGATTAAATTGTGCAATTCCAACGCACACTCTCCGAAATGCAACCTGTAGAAGACGGACAGACACGACACTAAACGGCGATGTTCAAGACTATGCAGCCTACCGGTAATAGACACATCACCGATCAGTCTTATTGCCCGTCGATCTATAGCATGCAGAGCTTCTAGCTGGTATCGGGCAGTTCCGTCCCACAAGTGTGAACAGTACTCGATACAAGATCGGACCTGCCCTACATACAAATCACACAGTTGTTTGGGTGAAAAGTATCTGCGGACTTTGGAAAGTAGTCAAGCTTCCTCAATGCAATCTTGGCCCTGGATTCTATGTAGCCTCCAAAGTTGAGTTTAAAAATACTAAATAAATATAATATTTTTTATACTTTGACAAAATTTTTAGTTAAAATTGGAAAAATATGACTGTGCAAGACAAGCTTTTTACTAAGCATTACAGCTTTTAGTGCTTAGGTACATTTTTATAGTATAAAGGCTACCTAAATATTACCAAACATTCAATCGACTACATAAAATTTTGTTACAGTACATATTATGTCGTTTTATCGACTAAATCGATTTTAATAATGTTCAGCTTTACCATAATTAACTATTAATTTTGTAGACACATTTCAGCGAACCCAAAAATAAATCACTTGACCTTTACCACCGCACCAATTATGATGTTACCAATATGACTACATTTATATTTTTACCATTTAGGAATGACCTCCTGAAGCGACCGTACCCAAAATAAAATTTCATTTTATTTTGGGTACGGTCCATCATCTTTTATCCATTCATCTTTTTTCATGCAAAAGACACAGTTTTATTTACAAGATCTGTCAAAAAACTTTTCATTCGGAAAAATGCTTCCAGGATGCTATTTTCCCTGACCTCAACTATCAGCAGGTGTAATTAGCGTAGAGGGATATCGGGAACTGCTGATAAGTGTAATGGTGTTTTTTTTTGTCACATCCTTTCACTTCTGCTTCCGTTACACTAAAAGTCCTCGTTAATACCAAACAAAAAGTCATAGAGCAACCTCCACGTTAAGCCGAAACCTTGGAATTTCTGTTCTCAGTTTGACCTGTTAGTTATGTTTGTCCGCGATTATATTTAATAGATTGGGTACAGTAGAGTTATGATAACACTGTTAGTTTTTTTTTTACAGTCGTTAATTAAACAGCGACTTTCCTTTCGGCTATAGCATGGCATACAGATAAAAGGGAATACAAAACTGTTGCTATTTTTTATATAGTAGGAATATGCATCTAGTTACGATTTCATTAATTTTACTACCTGTCTTACCTTGCCTTACCATTAAGCCTGTGACGTTCACTTTATCAAAACAATTAACTATGGTGCCAAAAAAATTGGGAACATTGGAGGTAAAGTTATAAATGATCTCTCTTAGACATACATATAATTATATATATGATAGAAGTTGGATCCAGGGTGCACAAGACCAGAATGATTACCATTTCTGAAACATTAACTTAACAAATAATCTTTTTGTTGACTGTAATATCTTGAGGTTCCTACTTGTATATATGTAAAAATTGGAATAAATACCATCACCACAATCTTTCAAAAGCTGTTGCAGATACCGAGGAAACGTGCTTAGTATGTAAATGTATATTGAATGTAATGTATCTTTTTCTTTAAAATGTAGTAATTAAAAGCAAATTTAATCCCAGTTTAATCTCTCATTTTTTTTTATTATTTTGAGCCACAAACAGGTATGCAATACATTTACAAAAAATGTCCTTATTTAAAAATAATTACTCATTACAAACCCAGCAATACTGGCCACACATAATGTTTCAGTTTTACATCTTTGTGAAAACCCATTTAAACATCATTGGGCTAGTCACAATCTTATATATTAAGGTTGTAGAACAGCAATAAAATCAAAGTTATTTGCATACATAATAAATACTCTACATAACACAATATTTTACATAAATAATAAATATCCATATATTGTTGTTTATTTCTTGTAGAGCATCATAACGATTATATTATCTTAAGAATGAATAGTCTGTCTCACCTGATTCAGTTAATGCGCTAGTTTTTAGGCTAACGTCTGGCCCAGTTGATTCTGTTGTTTGAGCTTGAGGTCTCCGACCTCAGGTCATTGACCGCAATCCTTCATTACAAGACAGGATTATTTGGCACACATTGCAAGTATACCCTAAGCTAACGAAAAATATGGGATTGTTTCTGACAGACCGTTGTTGTACCTTAGATACTGTACCAAATGCTAAATGCAATCCTACTGATTGTGTTTTCATAATTACGAAATAAGATTTTTCTTAATTAGGAAATTGAACTACCAATATATTATTTGCCATAAATGGTTTTTGTCTAGTTGTTAATATCCGCCAATACTAAGACATCTGAGTTTTACAAATATACAAAATAATTTTAAAAGTGATAATTATGTAATTGTATTTTATTTATTTATTTTTGTGGTCTTTGTATTATTAATATTTGAACTTGTATTTAATAAATATCTTATTTTATATGTATTTCAGTAATTACTTTATTTGTTTTAGCTATCTTTATTTATTATATATGATTATGCATGTATTTATGTTATTACTATAAGTGTATTACCTATTATTAATTTACATTTAGTGCATGGTTGTTTGCGTCTACCTTTATTATTATTGTTTTTCCTGTTAAGCCTGGCCTGCTGGAAGAAATCTCTTATAGAGATAAGCTAGCCTGTACTTCATTGTTTCTTCCTGTCTACTGGAATTATCATGCTATGTTCGAATAAATAAATTAATAAAAGCCATACCACAAAGAACCTATTAACAGATTGAGTTGCATTAATATCGTACCTGTCCTTACATTTCTTACCATATCTTAGCAAATTTTACTTACCTTAGACACTTTACCTTTTTACTGGTAGACAACAATCTTTTTTAACCGATTGTCGAAGGAGGATTATATTTTTTGAGCGTATGTATATGCAGGTTTATATGTTCCTTGCTGCAGTCTAAACGGATTGACGGACTTTAACATGTGAGGTGTCGTTAGCTTTGTCTTCATAGCGCAAATTGACACTACTGCTAAATTTAAATTTAATATTTAATTCTAATGTACCCATACACCTGGTACATTAAAAGCTTTAAAAATTAAAATGGCAAACTTTAACGCCAATTTGTAAGTTTGAAAAAAAATAGTACAAGTGTGTGAAAGCGTTTTTCGATACAACACTTCTTTTACGAAATATTGAGCTTAAAAGTGATATTTTTTATAAAACAGTGCTCTAAACTAATATCTATTACTTAACTAAGTCTACAATTTAAAATAATAATTTAAAAATTTGCAAAATCCCGACTGCCTACAATAGCTACTGAAAAAGAAAAACAAAGTCTACCCATGGACTCTACCTATAGTGCAAACATTATATACTTTTCATGGCATTGCAGGCGGGAGACAAACAAATCCTAAATACCTATTCGAGACTTGACTATATAAATGTCGCCCTAAGCCGTCCACCAGGCCTTGCTATCCCGCTGGGTCGGCCAAGCTCGTTGCATATCTGCGTTGAGTCGCCCTTCCCACCGGGATAGACTTCGTGCATTAAGCGCGGGAGGTATCCGCTATAATACCTGCCTGAACGACAGGCCCCTCGACCAGGTTTCGCCTGCGAGTCGACGCGGTTTAGTCTGAGACCTGCACGCGGGCGGCTCCAGGGGTGTTCCTAGAATACCGTGGTCGTTTCTTATCTGATCTGGGGGGACAGAGAGGACTCGGCAGCACCTGGAGCGACAAAGCAGCCCTATTCAGGGATGCACTGCTTTCCCTGCTCAGCCAGGGAGGGGGCTAGAAAAGGTGCCCTAAAAATTGCTCGCCCCAACAGTTCAGGACGGTAGCAACCGCGGCTGCCTCCGCATCGTTACACTCGCGGTCGACGTCACAGAAACATAAACACAAATTATAAATCCCCGATTATGACATTTGGCGCGTGGAACGTACGTACCCTCCTTGATCGTGCTGAAAATATCTGCCCCGAACGGAAAACCGCCATCGTTGCCCGTGAACTTCGTCGCTACGATATTGATGTGGCTGCTCTAAGCGAAACACACCTAGCTGATGAAGGGGAACTGGTGGAACGCGGTGGTGAGTATACTTTTTTCTGGAAGGGACTCGCTGCCTCAGAGACACGACGATCTGGAGTTGGATTTGCGATTAAGAATAGGCTTGTTCACCAGCTACAAGAGTGTCCTGTTCATATTTCGGACCGCGTTACTACATTGCGCCTTCACCTTGATAAAAATAACTTTCTTAATGTCATCAGTGTATATGCCCCGACCATGGATAAGTCTGATGACGTTAAGGATCAGTTTTATGAGGAACTTTCAAGATGTGTCGAAAGTGTAAGACCTAGAGAACAGATTCTTCTGTTAGGTGATTTTAATGCCAGGGTTGGACGGGATTACGATGCATGGCCCAATGTTTTGGGTAGGCATGGAGTTGATTCAATGAACAGCAACGGCCAGCTTTTACTCAGTTTATGTGCACAATTCCACCTTGCAATAACTAGTACCATGTTTCGACTTCCCGCCAAATACAAGAATACGTGGATGCATCCAAGGTCCAAACACTGGCATCTTATTGACTATGCAGTTGTTCGGCAGCGTGACGTCTCCCAAGTCCTCATCACGCGCGTCATGCGTGGTGCGCATTGCTGGACTGACCATAGGCTCGTTGTTAGGTAGGGGAAGATCTGGTAGGTCAAAGCCTAATGCGTGTCTTAACGTAGATAGGCTTCAAGATTCTGAGATTAGAAAAGATTATGCTCGATCTTTGGTTTCTGGTTTGCCATCCATTAACAAAGAGAACAGCCTTGTTGATAGCGACTGGACAGCTCTGTCTTCGCACATTCTAGACACGGCCACAACTACTTTGGGTCGTAGAGTCCGTAAGAACGAGGACTGGTTTGATGAGAATGACGAAGTATTGACGGAAGCGATCGACAAACACCGCCGTCTACTCCGACAACACCGCGGAGCTAATCAAAATATAAGCATTGCGGAGATCAGAGATAGTAACCTGCATCTGAGGCGATTATCTCGGTGGCCAAAGACAAGTGGTGGCAAGAGAAGGCTCAACATGTTCAGGCTCGCTGACACGAATCAGCTCGGGGAGTTTTATAGCGAGATTCGGAAATTAATTGGCACAACCTCTATTGCAAAAATACCTTTAAAGCCGATGTCTGGCGTAGGTTTACTTAAGAGCAAAGAGGATGTACTTGGAAGATGGGCAGAACACTTCAGCACTCTGCTAAATGTGGATCGGGTTGTTGACCTAGAACACATTCGTTCGATTCCTCAACTCCCTGTCGCTGCTGAGCTGGATGAGACAGTTACCCGTGAGGAGATTGCTCTCGCCATCAAGCAGCTGCAAAATAAGCGTGCGGTGGGCATTGACTCTATACCGGGAGAACTACTTAAATACGGCGGTGATGAATTGCATTCGGCTATATGGGAACATTTTGTCCGTATGTGGCAAGAAGAACAGGTCCCATCTACTTTTAAAGTATCACGTATCAGGACACTATATAAGAACAAGGGTGACCGGTCTGATTGTGATTCATACCGTGGTATTTCACTGCTGTCAGTCCCTGGAAAAGTCTTTGCACGTGTTTTGCTGAACCGCCTTATGGTGCTTTCCGAGAAACTTCTTCCCGAAACCCAGTTTGGCTTCCGTCCAGAACGAGGTACGTGTGAGGCTATATTCTCAGTGAGACAGTTGCAGGAGAAGAGCAGAGAGCAAGGTCATCCTGTATATCTCTGTTTTGTTGATCTTGAGAAGGCCTTCGATAGTGTACCTCGTGAAGCTCTCTGGCTTGTACTTCGTAAAATCGGGTGTACAGAGAAGTTTGTGAGACTTCTAAGACTCCTCCATGACGACATGCAGTGCTGCGTGGCTGTTCCGACGAGCAGTCTGAATTTTTCCCCGTCAGCTGTGGGGTAAAACAGGGTTGCGTTCTAGCACCCACACTGTTGCGTTATTTTTCAGTCGTATCCAAGAAGTCTCACAAGCGACTTCTGAGGGTGTCCGCATCCGTTTTCGCATGAACGGTAATATCTTTAATCTTGCCAGACTGAAAGCCCACACCAAAGTGTCGCATGCCGTGATCACTGAGTTGATATACGCCGATGACCTGTGCTTTGTAGCAGAAACCCCAGGAGGCCTGCAACAGCTAATGACCGATTTCCACGAGTCATGCCAAAAATTTGGTTTAAAAATCAGTGTCAAAAAGACGGAGGTGATGTCTTTAGACGTTCATGGTCGCGAGTCACTGAATATTACACTCGGAGGGGATGAGCTGAAACAGGTGGACAAGTTTCGCTACTTGGGGAGCACAATATCATCTAAGTGTGATATTGATGCAGAGATAAACAGCAGAATCGGCGCTGCTGCAGCGGCCTTTGGCAAGCTGAACAGTAAGGTCTTTAACACGCATGACCTAAGGCTGGCAACGAAGATCTCTGTTTATATGGCAGTCGTGCTGCCCAACATCTTATACTCTGCTGAAACATGGACAGTGTATCGCCGTCATATTCGTATGCTAGACGGATTCCACCTTAAATGCTTACGGAAAATACTTCACATCCGATGGTCTGACCGTGTAAGGAATACTGAGGTGCTGCGGAGGGCCAATGTAGGTGGCATTGAGTCGTACCTTATGCGCCGTCAGCTTCGGTGGTGTGGGCATGTGACGCGTATGAACTGAGTATGACTCGCAATGTGCGAGGGTTTTCTGAAAAAAAATTGGATACATAAGCCACATGCGAGCACATCAACGGAAAAACAGGAGTTAAAGACAGTCGCCGTGGCCGAAATCGGTCGAGATTTCATCATCATCATCATCATCATATAAATGTACCTAAATAGTAAGCTAGTATATGTAGTGTAATTATTAGAATAAATATCATTATCATTTGATTGTCTCCCGCCTGCAATTCCATGAAAAGTTTATAATGTCTGTTTGAAAAAGGGAAAATCAAGCTCTACCGTAAAGATAGAATTTGTTTTTCCCTTTTTCAGTGGCTATTTTAAGCATTCGGGTTTTTGGTTTGTGATGATTGTGAAATCAGGTAAAGCACCAAAGGTTTAGAATCAAGTCCCTAGTAGGTTTATGTATTGGTGTAGTTGTTTTCCATGTATGAGTATAATTTGTACAAATTTTATTAACTAACAACAAAACTTTTAGGAAGATATTGACTTTATAAGCCACATCAGAGTGTAAGTATACAATAGTATTTAATAGATATTACAAAAAATGATTGTATTTATTAATCGTTTAGTTCTCATAGTAAAAGCGTGTTACCCAATTTAAGGCTGCTTACGACGCTTTTATATGTTTATTTACCTTATATCACTGAACCGTACCTTATTCCATTTCACCATACCTCAATGTATTATGCCATAACATAAACACTTACATTTCAGGCAAACGCAGGCTGCTCTACAAGATTTATCACAGTAAAGTTTCTATAAACAACATTGACAAGTTTTCTGTAGTGTTAATAGTACCAGCATTGCATCCGTGCGAAGCCGAGGCGGGTCGCTAGAAATAAATAAATCATACTATACATACTTACACTTAGCTCCTCCATCATTAATAAAATTCCTTTCTTTGCTATATTTTATGTACTTTGCCATACCTTGCCTTATTACCGTACCTAACGTTAATTCATATTTACCTTAACTAGACTCGAAATGACTGTAAATACTCAAGGTATTGAAGATTATATAAATGATAAAAACTCATGGACATATTGATCTCCACGCCTGCACTACTTATGTTTTCTTTTTTTTGTTATCATCTATTTAAATTTATAGAACACTTAACTGCTTAATAGTACTTTTGAAGATTATTATATTTTTACCAATATTTAATATGATAAAAATTGTAAATATAATTTGCTTTATATAAAATTATTTTGATTACAAATGATTCTGTATTCAACACATTTTTTTTAAAAGAGTAACTACTGAGTTTCTTCTCAGTGGAAGACTACCTCCCGAACCATTGGTAGCATCATTTGACATTCATAAGTGTTCTTTAAGGACCTAAACTGAATGAACACTTTTCGTTTTCATTTTAATTTAATAAAATTGATTATTGCCACACTATAATAATCACCTACCATCACGTACTATTACGGTAAATAATATTCAAAATATAAATAACACGTATATTTTTTAAATTCGTTGTAACTATGTAAATTTTCGGTAAACAACTGTTAAAGCTTATATTTCCTGTTCGCAACTATTAATGCCTACTCAAATAGTACCGCACCAACTACATTGAATAGCAGGACACCAATTTTCCACGTGATTATTTATAGCTTCAATTTACAGTTAATATGATTTTTTTGGAGTAAACTTAACTGAAGTACTGAAATAATAAAAAAGTGTGTCGTGTCTTATTGTCCCCTCCCGTGTCCATCCTTTTAATGGCATGTGTCCGTGGAATTATTACTTGATTTCTTAATAAGTAATACGCACACATATATTTTTTGTATATTTGTATTTGATATTTTCGGCATGAACTTTCACCTCTTTATTTATATATGTATAAAAATGATAGCGCAATATATTTTAAATTGTTATCATATATATTTCCAAAAAAAAACACAAAGTTATGAAATTTACAACATCTCACAATTTCCCCAAAATTAAAAGTGTTTATTCAGTTTAGGTCCTTACAGAACACTTATAAATGTCAAATGAAGCTACCACTAGAATAAAACCACCACCCACCTAGGTGACACTTAATCCTCTAGGTGGGTGGTATCCACACCACTATTACATATCGTAATGTGAAATAAGGGCTATGTGTTTAGTCTCAATCAAATCATTAATTCTTATGATTAATCATTCTATACTATTTTTCTTTGCTTAGTTAGGACCTGATTTTCCGAAAATAAAGATGATTCCGTACTTTGAAAAGCAAGTTATGCCGCTGGTCTCGGCTACAATCTTAGGATGGTACTCCTTTACATACACCAATCCGCATTGGGCCCACGTAGTGGGTTACAACCCATTCACCCATAGCTATGCTGAGCGGGAAGACCTATGACCTGCAGATGGCCGTTACAGGCTGATGATGATAATAATGAATAATTGATTTCCTTCAACACTGCATTGGTCCTGTAACATACCGTCAAGTGTCATGAACAAAGTGCAAAGATAAATCGAATCATGTTTTTATAGATCGATAAAGTACAAATAAAAAAGTATCCGAATCAGTTAAAACTGTGGAAAATATGGCGACGATTCGGGTAAATGTATTTGGCTAGTGTATTATATTTCTGATGAAACCATGTAAAGCATTTTCTGATGTTATAATCTTCACTGCCTTCACTATAACGACCTCAAGAAAATAATTATTAATATCTAGATGCATTGGCTGGCTCTACGGCGCATTCTGTAGGTATATGACTTAACAGTGTTTATATATGCACAAGTCTAGGCTATGTAAAGCTAACCTCAAAAGGTTCAGGACCCAAGGAACAAACTTTATGTAATGGAACTAATGTTTGTTGGTCTCTGTATCTTACCTTCATTAATAGTTATTTCGCAGGACAATGTAGAATGAATAACATACAATTAGAATAAAATCTAAGTTTTTTTAAATATAATCAGATTCTTCTTTAAAAAAATCAGAAAAATTAATACAAATCTGTAAATAAGCAGGTTGCAATATTATACGTACAAGTACATTCGCCCTTGCGACACGAAGTTCAAAATTATATAGTTGCTTTAAACAGATTTCTGATCATATTATTTATAAATTAAAATACTTGGATGGAAAATGCTGGTGTTCCACAGGGCTGTGTACTTTCTCCTACCTTATTCATCCTGCACATTAATGATATGTTGCAAATCAGCAATTATCATTGTTATGCGGATGACAGCACCGGGGATGCCTTATACCTTGGCCGTTCATGCCCCTCGGGGCAATCCGTTGATGACAGTCGGAAAAAGCTTATGTCCGAAATCGAGGCATCTCTTGATAATGTCTTGCAATGGGGCACAAACAATTTAGTTTCTTTTAACCCAAAGAAGACACAAGCATGCGCATTCACCACTAAAAAGGATCCGTTTGTCGTAGGTCCAAGGTTCGGTAGCACTCCCTAAATATAAAGCCTGACATCGGTATCCTTGGTGTAGACATTTCTAGTGATGTTCAGTTTCATGGTCACTTGGAGGACAAAACTAAATTAGCTTCAAAAAAGCTGGGTGTGCTAGGCAGAGCGAAGCAATACTTCACACCCCACCAGCGTCTTCAGCTTTATAAGGCACAGGTGCGTCCACATATGGAGTATTGCTCGCATCTTTGGGCTGGAGCACCAAAATACCTTTCTTCCTCTTGATCGCATACAACGTAGAGCCGCTAGGATGGTCAATGATCCAACAATCACCGGTTGTCTTGACTCTTTGGGCTTACGCAGAGACGTTGCAAGTCTTTGTGTATTTTACCGTTTGTATAATGGGGAGTGTTCCAAAGAATTGTTCGATCTTATACCTGCTGCTGCATTCCATCATCGGACTACCCGTCATAAGATGAAATTTCATCCTCATCATCTTGATGGTTGGCGTTCCACAACCGTTCGATTTATGCGGAACTTTCTTCCACGCACACTGCTTTTATGGAACGACCTCCAGCAGCGGTATTCCCCGGAAAATATGGCATTGGAACCTTCAAGAAAAGAGCGTATTCCTTCCTAAAAGGCAAGCAACGCACCGGTGACACTTCTGGTGTCTCCGTTGTTTATGGGCGGAGATAATCACTTTCCATCAGGTGACTCTCTAGCTCGTTTGCTCCCTATAACATAAAAAAAAATAATAATGGAAAACATTAAAATGCGCTGCATTGTACTCAATTAATCGAATCTTTGATGAGTCAAGAACACTTAACAGATGATTGCGGCAATGGAGTGGTGTGTTGGTGGCGACAATGCCTCGCGTCTAAACCTGCAGGCCTTACCTTGACTCCTACGCCAAACTGTTCCTTTTACTAACACTAAACCTTGCACAGATGTAGAGCTTAGACATACGTTCACTTTACATACTACCGCTTTCGATGTTACAGTTTCTGCGGTCGCTGTGCGTTGTTTAGGAAAATGGTATCAGGTCTTTGCATTTTATGTTCTGAAAAAAAAAAGATTTGTGAATTGAAAGACATTTTTATTGTTAAGCTGTAGCCAAACGTCGTATTTAATAAATTTAGCAGATATTCTATTTCGGCTATGAATTCTGATATTATTAAAATATTTACACAGTAAAAAGCATGATTGCTTTCGTCTACCGCTCTAACATTTTAGTTTTCTTTTATATTATTTGGTCTGCTGGAAGAAATCTCTTTTTAGAGATAAGCCTACCTGTACTTATTGTTCCTTTTTGTTACTTTTAAGTTGTCAACCTTTGTACGAAATAAATAAATAAAATTGTATTTTCATCACTACTATGTGTTCATAGAACATAATTTAGACTGTTTTTTTAAACTTATGCTAGTTCCCTATACGTATATTTTCTTAAATATATTTTATATAAAACTCACCAAATATCCGACAGGACATTTTGATCCCTGCAATATTGGCAACTTCAGCTTATATTTAACGGTATAGTTGCGCCACCTAAAATATCTGTGAAATCAATAGAACAGACTGAAACCAAACACATTTTGGTCAGGTAACTGAATTGTATTAACATGTTTTGTTTGCACGTTACATAATTCATTTGCATTTAGCCGTTTGTTCGGAACAACGGATTATTTACTGACTGCGTAATGTTATTGGCAGTTTATGTTATGGTATAATTCACGAGGAATGGCCTCCAAGTTAATGAATGAATGGGCCACGCCGCCGCCCACGGCGGTCTCATTCATACAAAACCCTGCGTGGTCGCTCAATGCCGTTGCCTCGTGCCCGCTTGTCACACGAGCCTGCTCAAATTAACTCGGCTTTGACAATGACATTACACAATCGATGCTCCGAACAATACATTACGAAAACAACCATTCACTCAGTTCGGTGCAATATCAAAAGAATGACCCTTCACCGACAAGTGTAAAACAACACCTAGGGGCGTACCACAATCTCTTAAAACAGTATTATTAATATTATTTTGCCTTTACTGGTACAAAAATGCTTATGTGTCTTCATAGTAATACTTCTTTAAGAGATGTCGGTATCCCCCTGAACCTACACCTGCGCTATCGTTTAAGTAATTATGATATTAACCCTTTGCCCGCCAATGACGCCTTAAGGCGCCGGCGCCGGAAACAATACATTTTCTATTGTGTCTGGATTACCGGCGATCAATGGGTTAAAATATAAAATTAGAATTTTCTTATACATATTCAATTATATTAAATAACCTTTTTTTTATTTTACTTACCGTAAGTTTTCGAATTAGAAAAAAAAATAACGTTATACGTATATAATATAACAATATATATAATAGTTGTCAATCTGGCAGGCGCAGAATTGGGGGACACCTACGTACAGCAGTACGTACTTCATAATGACATCATTGAGCTGGTTCCATTCTGAACTAGAAAAAGAAAGGAAAACTACGCTACATATAGCTCTAGCTACTAGTGACACATACAAATGATATAATAATTATTGATATCATCATCTTTATAACAGCCCACTAAATCCTCCAGTCATGGAAGGTGCTCGAATGACTTGCACTCCACGGGGTGCAATCCGCGTATATATAAATGTTAATATGTATTTGAATCAAATATGTAAAAAAAAACAAAATCATTATTTACAAGATAATAAATAACCACCAATAAATGACACAGAATTCAGACTTCGCTTTAAGGCTCTGTAACGCTATGACATCATACTTAAGTAACCCAGTTCAGTAACAATACTACTTCTACCTAATAAATTGTATTTACGAAGCGCTCAATTTAGTTATCAAGTTTAATTTGACTTTGTACTACAAACTTATTCTACGAGTAATTATATTAAAAAATATAAAAGATCACAAGGGCATGCAGTGCAGGTCTTCAAATCAAGGTCTTACATGGCAAACGAGCATACAGAACATCGTATGGTAATCGTCATCAATGCACAATCGCAATACCAGAAGACAAAGAATTGCGTTACCTTGTTCCGCAGGTTCGACGACCAATGTGCTGATAGTTGAGAAGTCGGATATTACACTAACGGTTGTGTGCCCGAAGATGTCTGTTAGTATTAGTTTCGTTGATTACATTTACAAAAAACATATAAGTATCTTTCCGTAGTTCTGAGCTCCTTTTTTTCAACTATTTCTTGATATGAAGAAGTCCTTAAGCCTCCGGGCTGAAGAGTGAGTATTATTAAATAGATAATACGAGTATTGAGGTACCCACGCAGATGACCCAGTAAAAGAGATCACCCTCAGATTTCTTCCTGGTATCACTCAGGCACATACACCATGGTTAGAAAAATGAAAAGGGTAAAGGGCATATACATCTTCATCATCATCAGCTCATTAAACGTCCCCACCGAGGGGCACGAGCCAGCCTACCCGTATTGGGTGATTAGGCCTTAGTCGTCCACGCGGGCCCAGTGCAGATTAAACAACTTCACACACAACCTTCGAATCTCTTCGCAGGCGTGCATGAAGGTTTCCTCACGATGTTTTCCTTCACCGTAAGAGTGTCGAATAACGTACATATATTTTTCGAAAATTCGAAAATAAATTGGTACGTGTCGGGATTTGAACCTCAGCCCTCCCGGTAGGTAGGCGACAGTCCACACCACTAAGCCACCGACGCTCTATCTCTATCTTTAAAAAGAAATATTTTTTCTTGCTTGGTATGAAACGATGAACAGAGCACCCATATAAATTGCGTTAATAAAACACAAAATGTCACCAGTTCACGCGTAACACAATAAAAGCTAACCTGGAAACGTGTATGACATATGACAAAAATGGGCCTGACACTCATCAGGTTATGCCAAAGGTCACAATCGATATGAAATGGCAGAGTGTAGTGGCGGTGGTGCGCGCAGGAGTGGCGGTATGAATGGGGGGTGGCTCGCGTGGCGTGGTATGGGTAGGGGGCAGCGGCACGAGTGTCGTGGTCACGGCCACGGTATGACGTTTGACATTTAGCGGCGCCTGCGCGCTAGTGACTCGGGTTCAAGGACGTGCCATCGATCAGTAACTCGTTGCCGGGAGCTACGGACGGACGCACGCGAAATCAATGCTCTGCCTCCCAGCCTCCCTACAGCTGAGCGGAAGTGTAACCTTGCACTTGCTTCTAACCCTGAGATTGCACTTCCCGGTGTTCTGCAGAGCTACAGTTCAAGTTCAATACGTGTGCGGAAGGAAATTGAAGTGAATTATATTTTTGACTATAACGTAGTGAAATAAGGCATTATTATAGTGCACTAAGTACGTAAATTGATTACATTGTGGAGTCAATTTTTACGTAGATAAATAAAAAGAACTTAGTGAACACCCAGAAGCGTGTAAAATTATGAACTTAATTAAATTATGAACTGTAACATAATATCAATCAATGCATTCCATATATAGGATATAACAGCTTTAAAAAATCTTATGAAACCAAAAACTTAGTAGAAATTCTTAGATAATACTTGTGAGAATCTTTTTGCGACAATTCTAACGTAGTATTTAAGTTATAAAAAATATTTAGTAATACAAATAATTATAGCTGACACCGCATAATATAACAAAAAATAGTCCTTAGCATTACAGACATTACTTACACATAAGTCAATCCCTTGCAAGCATTTTATTCAACCACTTGATGATTTAAAAATATCTACTGCAGTATTTTGCAATAGGATAATCAAATGAATAACGATACATTGTCCCGAGCATCGCGACACGTGAAGCATTTTTTTTACTGGGAGCGCGGGTTGATTGCGCGCGTAATCCGCCGTAAATAAGCGACGCGTGCGCTGCTGATTACATTACACGCACACCGGCAGCTGTTGAGTCGCGTGCTTCATATGATTTTAAACTACATTGGATTTTCAAAGAGAGTAATCTTACTAAAGAGTTAGCCATGCAAGATCGGGTCATTGTATTCATCGCCAGTTAAATAATTTTATTTAAATAAATGCACATCAGGCTGGTAGGGTTTGCTTAGTGAGAGTGAAACTAAGAGATGGATTCATAAAATAAAATAATGAATACCGGAATCACGGTCCCCACATCCATTGAGTTAAGCATACAGCTATACCAAAATACTCACTGCAGAATAAAGGTTAAGAGACGAAGATCGACTAGATCAAATCTATAGCACAAATCGTACAGTTTCTATGAAAATAAAAATAAACGAACGAAGCGTTAAAAGTGTGTCAGGATCGTAACAAATAGAAGGAAGATTACACTTATGGAAAAAATGTGTGTCGGTTTGTAGGTACGTGAAAAGATATATGCCAAAATACAATACTTGTCATACATGCCATGCCGTACAAAAAGGAGATCATATTCAGAAAAACGTGGTAAAGGTATATTACTAAACCTGCAGGAAATGGACGCGCCAATATATACAGAGATTAGTTAACATAAAAAAGGAACGTAGCAAGAAGGAAGTGGTGAAGTATAGAATACATATAGATAGAACTACCTCTTTAAAAAAAGTGGCTTAAAAGTGATCTTAGCTAAAAGGAACTGCTGAAGGCAAAAAGAAGCGACTATATTATGTAGACATTTGTCAACATACAATGCTTATCTAAAAAAATCTGTTAGCTTATCTGACTCTGAGTATCGAATTGTTCCCATACATTCGCAAAAGTGAGTGTACCTCGCGCGTGTCCAATCGCGAAGAACACCCACGCGCGTTCCGACCAATGCCTCAGTTCAGACGCCGTATGACAATACCATGCGCCATGTCAAAACATTGCAATGCACATTTGAGCTTTGCAGATAATCTTCGGATTCAATTAGCATTGTAAAACGTAGCGCACGTGTTCATTCTTATTACCCCCACGCTCCGCTTTAAGTATATACTCCCCGTGATCCAGTTAAATCGTCAATATATTTTTTTATTTTAAGATATTTAAGGTAGTTTTGACACTCTTAATATAAGGGTTCCCAATGTACAAGATTGGAAACCAATAATGCTGATTTGCACTTGGTGCAACCTGCCGAACAGCAAATGGATCTCTGGCAACCTAACAACGTGTTGTTAGGTTCACGCACTGAACCAGCAAGGCGGGCTTGGGTGCATGAGCCCTTAATGACGAACTAGTAGTTGAGTACTAAAGGATTACGCTCTTGCTAACAATATTCAGTGTAACTTACTCAACTACTACTAACTAGCTACTACGTGAATCAACCAAACGCACATGAATTAAAGCCTCCGCAGAAATGGTTGCCATTAATAGTAACTAATAATGACGAATAAGTACTCACCGCAAGACCCTACCGTTCGGCTAGTACGTAGCTAATAAAATAATATCCTTTACCGCCCAGAGTTACACAACTATGCGAAGTATGTTAATGTGTGCTCCATTCATGAATTACCGCCAGTTCACGGAATCGTCGGCGTGGTGTGAGGGTGTGCCTCGCGGGAGGGGTGTGCCTCCCCGCCTCCCCTTTTATGAATGAGGCCGTACGTCATTGATATCGATTGCCGGCGGCCCCGGTTGAGGTTAGCTCACAAGGGCAACTCGCTCAACAGGTGGCAACTGACGCACACCCGCTTGATTTCCGACTAAATACTTTTTGTCACTCCACCCGTGACGTCATAACACTTAATAACGTGCGTATATGCCAGTTATCACACCTTCTACATTGTCATTAATTCGAGTGCTCTCACCAATGCATACGTCATTCACGAAAGCTTACAATAAAGTATAAATAACTGAAAATGAAAAGTGTTTATTCAGTTTAGGTCCTTACAGAACACTTATGAATGTCAAATGAATTTACCACTGGTTCAGGTAGGTAGGTAGTTTTCCACTGAGAAGAAACCAGCAAGAAACTCAGTAGTTAGTCTTTTCAAAAGAAATGTGTTTAGTACAGAATCATTTGTAATCAAAATAATTATATAAAGCAAATTATATTCTCAATTTTTATCATATTTAGTATTGGTAAAAATATAATAATCTACAAAAGTACTATTAAGCAGTTAAGTATAATATAGATCTAAATAGATGATAACAAAAAAAACAAAAGATGTGCAGGCCAACTAAAAATAAATTGTCATTAGATCCTAACATGATTCAAGCAACGCATAACTATAACTAAAATCAATAATTTTAGTTCCTTAAATTGTAGTAACGTCTTTATTCAAAAACATGATGGTACGTTTGGAGGGACAAAGAAAATGATGATTTCTTGAAAATTAATGAGACAATGAAATCACAGGTACCTGTAATTATGGAAATCTTTTTGGAATCACTGAAGTATTAAAAGGTAACAGGTGGGTTAGCTGCATCATTATAAACCACTGCGCCAATCCATTATCAATAGTAAAAAAATAAAAATAAACAGCTAAGCTTTGTATTAATAACAAATCATAATACCTGTAAGTCACAAACAATGAAGACAATAAACATAAGCAGTCTAAAAAATATAAAATTTGAATTAGGTTATTTACGAGTACAGCGACAAATTTGGGACAATTTGTTGATCAAAACAGTTACATAAATATGCAAATAAGTTTATAATAAACTTAACGTTGGAGACGTTACAATTATTGTCGTAGGCACGTCTTTAAATAACTTGTTTACGACAATACCCACTTACATTATTTTTATGCGGACTTATATCAACCGGATATACACATATGACGATATATTATATGCATTACCATAACAACCTTCCTTATATGTATGTAGGTAGATTTTACATGCTTGAATAACACATGACTGAATGCCAAATAAAAACATGAAGTGTCTTTAGCTGTACGAACTTATATTTTTGTCAGCATATTAGTTAATTATTAATTTGTTATCAATTTTTGCCGTTTGCCTTTATCGCCAAGACAAGCTAAGCGAAGCGCAAGGGCACCCGGCCCTACCTACTTTTCTCGAAGTGTTTAGAGAATTGGTTTCCGATGTACGAATAGTTCATATTCTCAGGTATCGATAATAAACTAATTAAACATACAAAATATCAATTGAATAGCTCTAATTTTAGATTTTATTGATATCTAAAATACGCCGATTTCGTCACTGAAACACTGATGATCATCAAAATGTTTGGCTACATCCAGAAAGCTGAAATGTAACACATTTCAGCAGCTGTAATCTAAGTTTTGTATACAACCAATAAATCAATTCATAAACTTATGAATTTCGCCCCCAATCTCCTAAAATGAGGAGAGGGTGTAATTCTATATGAGACCGATCAAATTTATGAATTAGGACCTGAAAGTTTACACGGGACTGTAGGCAATAACTAATATACCTATTATTAAGTACTTAATAAAAAATAAACCCTAAAAAGGCTGCCTAGCAACTTTCTCAAAAGAACTGAAGTCAGGGTCGTTAGAGTTAGGTAGTGTAGATTCAGATGCTAAACTCTACATGAGATCTGACATCTTTCTCACAGCGCAAACCTTATGTGATCGTCATAGCAACATTTTACATGAAATGTTTTTGGTGGGATTTCTATTCGAATTATAGGTAGCGGTAAGGTTTAAATAACATGTAAAATGGCTGGTTTTATGAAACACAATACCAATTACAGCCGATGTGTAATATAAAAGACACTCTCCATAACAACATGATGTAAACTTGACATACCTACATGTATCGCCATTTTTTTAACATGTGAGCATTGGTGGGAATACGTAGAAAATAATCATGAGACAAATTTGTACTATACATTAAGTCCAGGCTCCACAAAAAACAGGAGGAAACGCTCTCTAGGGTAGCTGAGGGAAACAGCTTACTAGTTAAGTATAAATACAACCTACTCGTAGTATCAACAAGTGGCCAAATTTCGTTCAAGTTCAATGTGTTTCTGTAATACATTGAAATTATGAGACTTTACATTATCCTAAACATTTCATTGACGCGAAAGTTTAAGTTTTAAGTGTAAGTATCGATGGATTGACAGTCGCGGGCAAGACCTAAATTGATGGATGATTCTAGAAGACGGATCGTATTAGAATCGTATTATTTAAACTTCCCATTTTAATACTTTTTCTTCAAATACGAATGTGTAGTTAGGTTACCTAGATATTTACTAACCATTTTATTTATTGTACTAGATGAGTTCTTATATGCATTTTTCGGCCTTGAGTAAAATAAGGTACGTAAAATAAAACTTGTAAACTGAGTTTTTGAACTGAGAGAATTTTTTAGTTTGTTTATTTCTCAATATTTAAGGTATTTCGACAAAACAATGCTTATGTTTGTTTTGTTTCAAGTCGCCAATAAAAACATACCTATTGACGTAACATAAAAGGAAAACTGTATTAGCCAAACTCATGAATCAAGGAATACACGGAGAGAGTTACTGTGTGCGTCACTCGTTTAATTCCAGGGTGGACTGTGGGGCGCGCTGTGACGCCAGCAACCCCTGTAGAAGCTCCTTCTACCTCGAATAAGGAATTTAGAATGCAGCTGGATTTCACTATCATCCTAAGCTTTTGTATTAACAACAAACAAAAATTTACAATGTCCTCAAATTCCTTTGTGTTATATTATTTCTGTCGGAGCCCTTTATTCAGTCACCAACTCGAGTTAAAAATTTAATTGCTTTTGTGGATTTAAGGTAATAACTAAACAGCAATGTTGATGCAGGATTTTTAATTAACTTTTGTAACGATCCTTTTTCAAATATTCTATATCTTGTATTTTTGGAGATGCTCGTAGCGTTCCTACGAAATATGCTTTTAACATTGAAAATCTGACTATCACATTTTTTTGTTATTGGATGTGAAATACAATGCAACTAAAATTCATACAAAATAAACGAGACAGCCATGTCATACATATTAACTGATATGTAGTATTTGTTGAAGCAAGGGTCGATAGTTAGGCCGTGTAGATTCAAAATTATATCACATACCAAATTTTAGATTTATAACATTTCAGGAACTAGCCAAACATCTTGATGTACATAAGTGTGCAGTGTGAGTCAGTGACGGAGTCGGTGTTATTTTTTAGATATCAATAAACCTAAAGTATTAGAGCTTCTCTATTGAGACTTGTTTAATAAGTCTATCATTAACATCATATCCTGAGATATGAACTATTTGGTACATCGGGAACCAACTCTTTGCGAGGTTCAATAGATACAATTCGAGAAAATTGATGCCCTTGCGCTTCGCTTTGCGGTCCTCCAGATTAAGCTTTTAATACTTTGCAATAATAAAAGTAATACATTCACGGCATTCTTAAAAATAAATTGGAAATCAAGTTAGGTCAATTTGAGGAATAAAACAAAATTATGAAATAAATAATTATACAAGTTATTAGACACAACATTTTATAGCAATTATTTTTATTGATACAATATGCATAATTAATTCATGATACACATTTGCACACTCTACAAACACATACGTAAAAGCGATTACGTCTGTACCCTGATTACAAAGATACTATAAATGTAGAACGATAAACGTTCATTTTCCACAATCGACGTCAGTGATGACTGATGATTCCGCCCGATGGAGCTTTCGAGTGTCAGTGTAATTATAAACGTGACGGCGTGACGCTACGAAGCCAGCAGTCGGCGAAGTGCTAAATAGACTCAGAAGGGTGCTCCATGTGACAAATTACAAAAATCTCATACCGAGATATTATTCTATATAATGGAATTTTTAAAAAAATAACATGCTCCGCATCTGACACCATCTCTTTGTTTTATTGTCATAAAATAATAATCCTTTTAACTATTTCGAGATAGTAAACAACCTACGAGTATAACTAGGAAATAGCTATTTACAACAAAGTCCTAGACTATTACTATTAGTAACTATTATTATTAGTAACTGTTAACGCTCCTAAATTTCTTGTGTAAAATTGTGTTTAAAATAAATAAATTAAAAAATAAGGTAATGCCTAAGTTGATAACTACATGAAGAAAACTATTCAGAGTAATAATAATTCTACATCAGCATATGGTTTTAAAATGTTACAGTTAAGTCATAGGTACTTAAGCCTTCAAGAAAGTGTTCTAAGTATTTTTATTATTAGTATAAGAACTTCATATAAAAGATCATATTTATTATTATATGTTAAGCAATGGTATCTATAAAACAGTAGTGGTGACCCAAGACTAGAACAAGTGTACCACTCGTTTTGTCTCACTTACTGCAATCGCTGACATTATCTTTTCATAGGATAGAATAGTTCGACTCATAACAAATCTTCGTGATTACTGCTACTACACTATTCATAGGCACAGAAGCCACTTACCTTCAGGTGGTCTATTTGATCGGTTGCCAGACTATTTTTAAAAAAGCACTAGAAGTTCCAGAGATCATGATCCGAAAACTATTTATTACATTACTTTAACACATAATTATTAGTGTAATATTTATCTGATATATAAGAGTTTCAAAATTAAAATTCATTCAGCCTTCTGTCCTAGTTACTTGTATTTGCAAGATGCGCGAGGTATTTGGTAGAGCCGCTCGTCACTGCGCGTTTTCGCAGCCTCGTTATCGGCCCGAGCGTGAAAATAGTCATAACTATTTTCTGTAAACTTATGTTATGACGTCGTGTGTGTGAGTGATTAAGAGACCCATATAAAAATAGACATCTTCGATAGACGTGATATTTATCCCAGGTAATAAGCGGCAACTGCGTGTAAGCAGCAGTGAAATATTAAAAATATTTAAATGTAATATGAGCCATTTTGCTTAATTACTAACATGGATAATTTATGATGTAAGCCTAATAATTTACAAGTACCTTACATAAACATTTTTTCTAAGGAACTCTATAATTTAACTTTCCATATCGGATATATGACGTATTATTTAATTTTTACACTCTTTTATACATTTTGAATGATTTCAAAACTTTAGCTGTAAACGTTTCGCTCTACTCTCAATAAAAAAAATCAAAATATCCACTGACATTCACACAGCGACATCTAGCCCCAAGCTAAGCGAGAAGGCTATAGTATGGGTACTAAACAAACTAAACTATCTTTTTTTGTAAATACATACATATCATACATAGAAAACATCCAAACCTTACAACCAGACATATTCATTCAAATTTACCAAGAAATATAATAACTTTTCACAGGTAAGAACCGAAAAGAAATTGCGACACTGGGACTGCCTATAAACTTAGCGGCTTGTCCAGTCTAATTGTATATTCGGATGTCTGTGTTTGTACTGCTACTGGATCCAACCCTGGGTGTAGAAGCCGGCGTCTCGTCCATTACACCACATGGGTCGTCAAATAATAGAAATTTTTAGTCAAAATATATAAGTAATGATTCTCAGCCGTTGATCAACGCAACTGCATTATTTGGCCTAATGCGGCTCATTTGAATGTCATCCAATGCAGCAAATTGCAATGAGTCATAGAGCACTAATGATCGATAGCGCGGCAGATATTTATGGATTACGATGACATCGTCACCGAGAGTTGCATTTGCAACACGAGGTATTATTAGACTGGCCATTAGTAGACATGTGCCAAAAGTGTCCCAACCCAGCTTTCTCACCGGTAACAACACATTTTACAATTTACACAAATAACCAGCATGACGCGAGGTAACAGGACAAACACTTGTGTGTTGTTAGATTATATCAGGTATAATCGTTAGATCAGAATCGGTGCAAAGAAATAGGGCCCGCACTATCAACTAGATCTAATGTAGGTACAAAAACGTATGTTTCTGTAACTATATCCAGATCAAAACTAGACGTCAAAAACGAAACATTACAATGCATGCTGATAGGTTAACCTGCATATCGAAGAGTTAAACATAAGCATGTTTACCTATATTGTAAATGTAATATTGACAAAACGCAACTTCCAGCACGTAGAAAGTATTTTATGAAATTTGACTTTAAAAAACATAATGTCAATACTTGTTGTTGTTCTATTCTACATACTTAATCAAATGCATATTCGTCGACTTAGTTTGTTTTACCTACTGGTCTTACAAACAAAATTAGTAGCCTCACCCACAGGTCTAGCGCGTCTCGGCGCCGGCGATACCGACCGTGGGAAGCTACGCGACTCATAACAAGTGTGAACAAGTGTGTTTGTACAAATTACACACTCACTGTGACACGCCGTGATGCTTTACCTTACTCGCTCACGATCACAACATTCCTATGACACTTTAAATTCACGCACACCAATGCAACATGTATTAATAAATCCGCGATGTGTTCAAATTAACTCTCTCAGTTCGTAAGCTTATAATAATTTCCATTACTTATTAAACACGCTCTATTTCAGTTATTTAGCCTTTATATATACCTGCACATTTTTTAAAGTGTGTGAACTTTGTGGTTCCTGAACCAATCGGAAAATAACATTTTCCGTAACTTACATTTTACTCAAAGATTTCAAATACACTCTTTACGCAGTAGAGAAATAGAGTAGAGCAGTCATTTCTAAGAGATGAATTATTAGAAATTGAAATGTAGGCATTTGTCATAACTAGAATGTTACGTCCATTACACAAATTCAAAGTCCAGAGTACCAAGTGGGAAATAGATTCAAAACGAAAATAGCCAACGCGTACTGAGGCAACGTCTAGAAATAGAACCCCGCCTCCGAAGTCCGAACCAAAACCAGCAAAGTTAAATTTGGAACAGTACCCGCAGGGACGTTTTCATCCCGTGATTCACCTGCTGAAAACTCGATTGTTCGCATTTTACGTCAATCGGTTGCGTGGTGTTTACGAGCGCGTTCGGCGCGGGAGCGTCAGCTGACAGCCAGGAATAGCCCTGACATCGCGGGCACGCTATGCCGCCTGCGCCCGCGCACTCACAAATAGCGCGCTATAATTAGACGTCGGTGAAATCGTGGGTTTGTTATTTTTCTTTATCGTGTCCGTTACGCGATAATTGGGTTAGCGGCTGCATGTGGGCCCGCTCGGGCGTCGGTGTGTCTCGGCCACTCGGTCACGTCACTTCCGGACCTTGTCCTGACGCCTTTGCCATATGGATTTTAACTACGTACTACAACTACATTGAATTTAATTAAAATAGGGCTTACGCCACTGTTACTTCACATAAATGTCATCCGTGACCACTGCTGTTGATTCACACTTCAAACGGTAAACTTTGAGAGCTTATTTATTACATTTTCATTACTTAAATAACATTTTGTAAAAAACAATAATCCGTTTACAAATTATTTTTAATAATGTATTGCAAACACTAGGCTAGGGCCGGTCATTACCCGCCTGCGACCCCGAGCATCCGCCCTTGATTAGAAACCACCACCGCATCCTAACAATGTACTTGTTTACCTCATTCATGTATTATATTCATTCACTTAAACTTAGTCACCCCAGACACGAGGAAGGTATCACACATTTATGTTCATAGGAATATGAGTTTATAATAATATAATACGTTATCTAGACAATGTTGTTTATATTCGTATGCTTTACTAAAATCTTGCAAGAAAATTGTGTTATGTAAAAAGCTTACATAATTCGCAACGAAAATGCTGATGAACCCGCAAAGGCTGGAGCCAACACCACCCAAGGGAATGTTGAAAATGTCTGTGGCATCCCCGAAAGCCTAAGGAAAAATATATTACATCGGAATCTCCTCAGGGACTCTATTAACTACTAGCTAGAGTCACCAGAGGCGGCTCACTCGAAAACGCTAATAAAAGCCTATTCGAAGATGCGAACCTCTAAACTGCTACAACTCAGGGATATAAGCTTATAAGTACCCTCACTGACTGGACACTGCAAGCTGAAAAGTCATCTCCACAAAATGAAGCTAAGTAACTCGGACACTTCTGCGCAGAAAGAGAGAGACCACAATGCACGTTCTCTGCATCTATCAACGCACAGCCCAAACCACTAGACGTATCGGGCTTAAATTTGGCATGCAGATAATGATAAATGACGTAGGCATCCGCTAAAAAAAATTTAAATCTACCCCTAAGGGAATAAAATAGGGGAAGAAAGTTTTTATGAAACTTTGTAATCTGAAACCATTCGGGATGAAACTGCATGAAGCATGCATAAAGCTATTATGATGTAGGATACCTCTCAAAAAGTATTTTGTAAAATAGGGGATGAAAGCTATACCTAATTGATAAGAATACTTCTTAACGCGAGCGAAGCCGTAAGCAAAAGCTAGTTCAATCTGAAGTTGGGTTTTCAGAAAAGTGCCTAACTTTTAGACTTGATTGTAACGTATTAATTTTATTTCTACATTAAAAACGTAAACGATGTATTTCTATCACTCAGGGAAAGAGGTTCTATCACCAATTTTACTTTGTGTTTTTTTTAAAGTGACTCGCTTTAAGAAGTACGAGTATGTCGTTCATTCATTGTCATAGGATTGTCTATGTTTTGTGCTGAGCAATAAATGTTGGTCAACATTATATTGCCTTGATCTTGTCAGTGGCCAACAACACCCACTCGCGAAACCTACACTGGACGACGGTCGATGCAATTACTGTAAACCTCTAGTGACAGACTCTAACCATTGATACATCCCTCGAATATAAAGCAACAGCTGACGTAATCCACATCGCATATTTAGTTAAATTATTCCAAGTTCACATTGCAATACTCTACATGAATTCGTAGAAACTTCACTTGTCCTAATTTAACATAAAGTACGTAAAGAGTAAACGTAAAGAGTTGTAGCAGACATTGGGAACCAACCATAGATATCCTCACCTGATGGGACATACTTTCAAATTACGAACCAGGTGTTTATCATCGTAGTGGTATAACACCATTGTAGCCAGCCGTTATCCATTAAACACAAAGAATTTATCAAAAAGGCGCCTATACAGGCAACCTAATTGGTTGCATTTAGTAAACAGTTTTTTTTAATGATAAACTTGATACTAAATCGTCTAGATTTATTAAGTATTCACCGCAGTGGCAGCTATTGATCAGTGTAAGAGAAATGTTACATTTATTTTTATTAGGAAAAGGACACTGCAGCTAATAAAAATACTGTATATAAGAGATATTACTCGTACATCTGAGTGTGCAGGTTCAAATCCCACCAAGTATCGATGTCTTTTCGAAATAACAATCTTTATAAAGTACGTTTATCCGACGCTCTTACGATGAAGGAAAACATCGTGAGGAAACCAGCACACGCCTACGAAGAAATTTATTGGTGGTGCGTGAAGTTGGCCAATCCGCACTGGAACCGCGTGGACGACTAAAACGGGCAAGCTCGTGCCCCTCGGTGGGGACATTTAATGAGCTGATGATGATGATGAACTTTAATATTCATACAAAAGTATTAACTTAATTCACAGTAGTAGAAATATGTGGAGCTGTGTTTACTTGTAGGTTTATTTGTAATCTTGTTGAAAAATATTACCCACGCAAAATAAAAACCGAATTTCAAAATTATTATATCATAAATACAAACGGTCTTTAACAATGCACTAAAGCGTCGGCATACGAGCGCAACAATGCGGCGCAATAACAAGCATGTTATCACGGAGCAACGCCGGGCAGCCGGCGCGTTGTTGTTGAATGAAGCCGTGGAGGCTTCACGGGCGGGAGGCGGCGGTCGGCCAACGGGGGGGGGGCGCGCGGGCGGTGGGCGGGGCGGGCGGTGACGTCAGCGCTGGGGGGCAGCGAGCCGTGCGATTGGCGGAGATGCGCGCGCCGCTACCGAATATGGGACCGCGGCTCCATTGATAAAACCGCGGCGCGGGGTCGCGCGGCGCCAGTCCCCTTCGCACCGGCCACGCGAAAGGCCGTCTTCACGCTGGCGTTGTTCGTGATACCGATCGGCCCTTGGCCGAGGAGCAGGTGGTGCCGGACGGGATGGGCATGGACGCGGAGCCCCCCGTGGGGCACCTGCTGTCCCTGGCGGACGTGAGCAGCCTCGGCTTCGACTGCAGCCTAAAGCCGGGCCCGGCGCCCGTGGCAGGCGGCACCCCGGCAGACCTCAACACGCCTGTCACCACATCCGACCTGCCTGCCTTCTTCCCGAGCCTGCTTGAACCACCACTATATCAGGTGCGACCAAAGTCAACGCCTCGCGTCTCTGTAGGCGGCTCGCCCCGCCGGCTACCGACCGATAACATAGTAAATAAACAATACGTTTTTTACTCATATCTTCGGTTCGGTTCACGGTTCATAGTGCTAATTGTATTCGCGCAATTTACTAGGAAAAAAATCGCGGTAGAAAGTTTCAGTGCACGTTAAAGTGAAACGGAAAGTTCAGCGACCGATGTCATGTATGGATCGATAATGCTAAAACATGCATTCTTTGCAATATGCATTTTGTTTACACGGCTTTACCAAAATACCCATTAATACTTACGATCAATTAGTGCAGTGATAGTTCTCTATTGCCAATAGTGATGTATCACCTAAGGTTCCGCAGTCGGGTAACTATGCCAAAAATTTTATTAAAAACATTTGTTTTTTGAAATATACTAGTTTTTAATAAGAATAATATTTAAAAACAAATTAAAAATAAATAATTTATTTTGCTATAATATTATTTGAAGTTTATTTAAGTATAATTTATTCAAATATTAGGATACCAAAGGAAGTCCATTTATTCATGATTGGTTGTAGTTTATTTTACAACGAGAACTCTATTATGATTAATATTTCTTATTGCAAAATGTGTCACAGTTTCCTTTATTTTATCCCCGCTGGTCTAGGTTCTACTTGTTGTAACTTTTTTTTCAATATTTAAAATAACCTACAGCTTCAGTTAAGAAAAACGCTTGCTTAATCAGCGTATCAAATAAGCGAAAAATAAGGTTTCTTTATCTTCCAAAAATAATAGCATATATTCGTAACATGACGAAATCCGAGAACTGGAAGGACACCTAATTTCTAGGTTGTTCGTCATGAGCTAACATTAAAAAACATCATAAACATATTTTTTATATTAAAAAAAAATAATGCTTGTTTTCAATTCAAAAACCGACTGTCAGCGATTGGACACTTGTCACTGACGATATCTACTTCCTGTGTACTATCGGTGTACCGTTTTCCGCCCGCAATACGCAAAAACCTATATCTACGGAACATAATAAACAAATTTATTTAAACGGTGATCAACAAAAATAATATCGACTAGCCTGGTGATAAAGCAGTACTGCCTTTATGTACCACGGCTCGTTTAACCGAGCCTTACTTTGCTAGAGTCGTCAAGGTATAACGTGATGATGCTCGTTTACAAAATATTAAATTAGTAATTAAAAAATCAACCAATGAATATTTGAATTATATGTATGAAACTTATTGTCATTAATTTACATAGATTGAAAGAATGTACAATTTTAGTGCGCATTATTGTATAAGGCGCTATCGAACGAGGCCCAAACCTTATTATGGACCTACTTATTATCTTTGGTTTATTTATGAGGTAGATTGGTTGGTACTTAAACGAGAACGTATACCTATCCGAAAACATTATAAACCGAATAACCACTTTTCATGTTTGATAGCTACCGTTCGCCTATCATAGACTTGACAATCCATATGAAAAGGACCGTACTGCCTCGTTATCAGTGACGTCCAATAATTAAACTATCTGCAGCACTCTTTATCCGTGATTACAGCTACTGGTATACTTACTGTAAACATGCATGGCTTTAGTTAAGAGTTATAGAACCATGTGGAATAATAGAAAAAATATGTTAGACCATTATGGTCATCAAGACAATTTTAACCCTGTCGTCCACTGCCATTGATTGAAATCGTAACTGTTTTTCAAGTGAAATAAATATTATTAAATTATAGTTCTCGTAATTTGAGTTTTAGAGT
>PQWD01009024.1:0-16747 GCA_019425675.1 Leucinodes orbonalis | reverse complement strand
GCTTACCCATTCCTCGTCAATAGGTTCGTTTTGAATGTCATATACATCCTCTTCTTCTTTCTTTTCAATTTCCACATTATTTCTATTTGTGGTTGTACATTATTTTTAATGTCATATTTATTAGTGATCAGCACGTTATCATCAGATCTATTCAATTCCTCGCTGCGGCTCTTCTCCATCTCATTTTCGGCTGCGGTCTCTAAAGGTTCTTCAGGTGCTTCCACATTAACCTGGTTCTCATCTACAGGTTTATCTTGCAAATTTGGAACCTGAACATGTTCCTCAATTCTATGAACCTGATTTCGTTTTATACTCTTGCAAATCTTCAACAATTCTTTAAATGCCTTCTTTATTTCAGTGAGTTCGTTCAAATCTACTTCAATGGTCACAGTTGTTCGTTTGTTTGTTTCTTCTTTATTTGGCTCATGTTGTTCACCATGTTGTTCTTGGTTCAATGAATCTTTTTTTTGTGGGTTTATTGCACTCTTTGGATCTTTTGGTTCTTTGCGCTCTTTGTTCGTGTGACCATTTCGTTTCTTAGCTTCGGACTTGACTGTTTTGGTTGGAATAGCAAACACAGCGTCGTCATCGTGCCCTCTTTTATTGGTCTTGTTAATGCTGTTTGTTTTATTTTCGGGCGCGGCTTTTTTCATGCTGATGGGAACTACCGCGTTTGCTCTATTGGATGGTGTAAGTACTTTTCGGGGTCTTCGTTCAACATTTTCATCATTTTCATCAGCCAGTGGTTCTTCATTTTGTGATTTGTTTTTCTTGTGTACTTTCTGTGCGGCAAAATTTAATGATACTTAAATTACAGTTACAAATATTTCAATATTATTATTTTTTTAGTTAGATCAAAATATTGTTCAAGATATTCGAAAAATATCTATCAGCTATACTTGCTTAATAAGATTACCTATATTTATTGTTTGCTAATATATGATATCAAAATAACTATAAAACATTAACTACCTCTTCTTCAGCATCCGATGTGTCAGGGGCGTCATTCTCGCTTGGAGCCCATGAGGAAGCACTTCCCGAAAAGTCTAATGGTTCGTCATCAGCAGTGGGCTCTTTCTTTTTTTTATCGTCCTGCTCGTCTGACTGTTTTAGGATTTGATCAAGCAAGGAGCGATCATCTGTTAAGACAAATTTGAGCATTAATTATTGGGGTATGTATAAAAGATACATGACTTTTACTACCTACATGCCTGGAAATTGCAAAATTGCCTAAATTGGTTTACGAAACAAAGTCATATCTTCAAATCAAGTGCATAGCTCATATTTATTCATTTATAAAGTTTTTTATGTAATAACTGTGAACGGGGCGGTCAGTTTGCCATGACGCCTGACCATGGCAGAAACAGTGTTGAGGGAAATCAATTACAATAGGTAGTCATTATCTTCATTCAACACTGCCCTGAGGCTGTCACCTGAGATGACACCAAAACATAGTGCAAGCAAACAGGAGTGCCTGTTTCACGGGACGATATCTGGCACTGCGGTGGTACCTACCTAGACGACTCAGTACCGAGTCTACCACTTAGTAAAATAGTTTTGAGCTATTCTCGTCACCTTGGGACCCTTGCGTTCAAAAATGGAATAAGTTAGTTAATGTTTTAATGCTTCTAAATAAATTCGACATCTTCTACTGCAAATATAAACATCCACTGCTAGGTTATGCCCTCTTACCAAGGCTACAACATAATTTTCTTGGAGGTGTTACAGATAGTACCCGCCTCCCTAAGTTTTAAATCCATTATTATGAACTTTTATTTTTATTTCATTGGTAGGCAAAAGGTTAGACAAATCACCTGCCGTTTAGTGATACAATTGACTTTCGAATCTACGAAGGAACAAAACGTTAAAGTAGATACCCTTTAAATAGGTAATGGAAATAAAATATAGAGGAAAAGAAGATTTTGGTCGCGCATTTTCACGCAGGTTTTCTATGAGGCTGTGATAAAATAAATATCCACAGACATTGACACAGTGAGGGGCTTGTACATACCATGGCTACTACAACGGCTGAACATACTTAGTACTTTATACTTTTATTGTAAATAAATACATATTTTTAGAAAATACCCTATCTAACAAAGATTGTGTACGTGCACGGGGATCAAACCAGGAACCACCTTACCACACATGGGTTTTTTATTAACTTTAATGATAAGATTAAAGGGCAGAAGAACTCATATTTAACAGTAGGTATAAACTAAGTAGACAGGTACTTATAAATCAACTTCAAAATTTAATCAATATCTTACCAAAATTTAAAATGAAAACACAAGGTCTGATTTACTAGGATCGGTACTGAGTCGTCTAGATAGGTACCACTGCAGTGACAGACATTGTCCCGCGAAATAGATTGTTTTGCACTTCTGTATTTCTGATGAGGGCATTTGTACCGTGACTGTAGCTAAAAATACCTAATAACCGGGCTAAATTACCGGGTATAAGAGACCTAGTATCTGTTGTCTCGGGTGACGAGCCCAGTGCGGCATTGATGGAGAATAATTACACTTACCATCAGGTAAGCGTTCTGACCGTCTTGTAAACTTTGTAAAATAAATACATAAATTTATTGCGACATTGATATTAAAGTTGTGAAAAGGATGCGAAACCTTAATTATATTTTTCAATTTATTTGACATTGCGACACTATTACGAGAATTTTCAATCCAACTGTAAATTTGGTATTCCGGTACAACTAAAATATAGGTAATGGTAGTGGTTTAAAATGGTTAATAGGTAAAGAGTGAATTGTCTAATGGTGTTACCAATAAAATCCCACCATAAAACAGAACGAAAACGCAAAATTTACTATTGAGATTACGATACCATTGGCGCATTTTAAAATTAGCTGAATTTGGACCCAGGTTATTTATTTTTTAAGACAGACGTATTTAAAAATCTTATTTGATTTTTTTAATATAAGATAAAAAATAAACATGAATATATATATTTTTTCAACAAAGGATTTAGTATAATTTGTTTTCTAATAAATCCCATTGCACGTAAATCCACGTGTACCTGAACCGACGCATAGGCATTTTAACTGCATCTCTCATTGGTGAAAAGGTATGATTCGCGCCATTTTTACTAGTCAATGCAATATCAACCTTCAATCCTTATGATTAAAGCACATTATGCAAAAACAATCAAATAAGTAAATTGCCAAAACAAATTACATTCCTACGTTGGTACTTATTGATAAATAAATACAACCAAATAAATTATTATTAGAAATGCTCAAATTTATGTTGAAACTACCCACATTTATGTTGTCGTCAATCGTCGATATTTTAAAAATAACAAATACCTACTTACCTACAAAAAGAACCATAGTAATCGATGTAAATTAAATTAACGTTTTATTAAGAATAATGGACAAGTAAGAATGCTATGGACGGTGTATTATGAGATAAGATATTAATTATTTTATGACTTACCAGATCTAGCGATCAAAGTGGCGATTTGCTGTTCTCCTCGTTTCCCGACGATGACGTTGCCACCAGCTTTAACTTCTCTATTTTCCACGTTCACCAGATACCTCGAGTGCACTATACCACGGGTTGCGTTTCCCCACTCCACTAATACCCATTTTTCGCTGACACCGAACGACATGGTTACCGATTGAGGGTCGGTAACTGACTGAATCTCGACAATGAACACAGGTAAAAGTTTCATTACGCCCTAACTGCATTTATTGCATCCTGCACCCCGCACGAACAATAGGCAAACCATTTCGCCAACGGCGCGCTGGGCTACTTACACAAAAAACGCATCCTTTTTTGCAACAAGTTTCTATATAAATCCATAAGTAGAGAATATGTACCTTTGTGTGGGTCGATGCCGAGCGCTGACTAGGAGTTGTAAAATCTATGAAACAATAAGAATCTCTTTCATTCAGAGGGCTTTATTTTGAAATGCATGTGGTGTTTAATTTTTAGATAACGAGCACAAGATAGGCATATTTTTGTTTATTTTCTTATTAACGGGGTATCTACACACTCAGTACTTGTTATTTATCAGTTTACTATACCTACTACCATTTTTTTTTTAAAATGCACATATTTTCTCATGAAATGTATTTTCCAATTTTCACAATTCAATTTATATTTAAGCTTGGAAAGATCCATGCATCCTATCCATTTTTCTATTACTTATTTGTTTAAAATTCTAGGTAACTGCAAATAACTGTGACATTGTTAGAAAAGGATTCAGTACCAAGATCACTTACAATTCTGATTGGGACGGGTTTCAGGGCGTGCAACATAAGTTGACATTTCCAGGAACAACAAAATTAACAGTGGCCACAGATTTATAACTCATTTATAAACCTTTAGTTTAGAAATCTGTGACAGTGGTTTTTCCATACACATTAGTTATGCCACGTATCGTAGCCGCAGTACCGAGTGGTTACTGCGGCTACGATATTACGTTAGAACTTTTATTCGAAAATAAGTAATAGGTGATTGACTCGATACTGGGTTCTCTAGGTAGGTACCATCGCAATACCAGATATCGTTTCGTGAAACAGGAGTGTTATGTACTTGTGTGTTTCGGCATGACGGCACTGTATCTAGTGAAATTACCGGGCTTAAGAGACCTTACACCTGTTGTCACTAGTCACAGTCGGGCACAGTGGCATTGATATAGAATAATAACTGTCTATCAGTTGTTGGCCTCCTTCACAGAAGTAATAATAAGAGAAATATTATTAATTCTGTGGTCTTCCTCAATGCCGCTCTGTCGTAGTCAGGCGTATCACTTACCATCAGGTGGGCGTTCTGATCGTCCTGTACACTGATAAAATAAAAAAAGTAATGCTATGTTAAGTTTTCTTTCTTTTTTTCTTTCTAGTTTTGTGTCTATTATCGTGTTTTTCTTATAGTGCATAAAACGATGTCAAACCAAAATTCAAACGGGGTAATTTGATTCCTTCGAGAAATAAATGAATTTACTACCTTTATCATATTCGCATTTCTTAACAAAAGTCTTTAACCAATGCGTCCTACCCGTGCGCAACTGAGACATGGACACTGACGGCGTGATTGGTTCACGAGTCTCTCTTAGGAATAAGATCAGAAATGATTTAATCCGTGAGAGAATTAAAGTTACCGACATAGCCCGCCGGATCAGCAGGTTGAAGTGGCAGTGTGCTGGTCACGTATGTCGCAGAACTGATGACCGTTGGAGCAGACGAGCTCTGGAGTAGAGACCGCGTCTTGGCAAGCGTAGCGTAGGATGCCCTCCGGCCCGATGGCCCTACGACTTGCGAAAGGTCGCTGGTGGAGCTGGATGAGAAAAGTGGAGGACCAGGATATCTGGCGCATAATGGGGGAGACCTATGTCCAGCAGTGGACTGCGATAGGTTGTAGGGAGAGAAGATATTATGTTCGAAAAACAAATGGACACGCTTCAAATTTAAATGATTGAGATTTTGGAAGCTCTAACTATGTACCCACCATATTTTAATCTATTATCTAATTGGCCAATTCGATAACTCTAATGTCACTTTATAAGTACTTTTCTTATAATATATTTTTTAAATAATCACTACCTACTAAGATAGGTGCTTGCTCGAATTTATTTCAGGTTTTTGAAGAACTTATTTTGTGTAGTTAGACACCTATTAAAGTTTATAATAAAAATCAAGGAAGTATGAGACACTAGAACGTTCGCTGCAGGCACCCGAATGGCTGCGCTTTCGGGGGTAATAAAAAAGCGAGCAGGCGCTCCTTACCTACCTGATTTTAATTACCACTCGGTATTGTAATTGCTTCGGGCTCACAGACTTCGTCAACGACGTAAATATTAATAACATTCCTATTTGGTGTTTAATTGTGAGTACTACTATTTACAAAAATGTTAACTCTATTGTGCATGGTAAAATGATCATCAATAGGTATAATTAGAAAGACTTCCTGTTGTCTACGTTCTTAAAACAATTAAAAATATTGAATAAAATTACAAAAGTTTCTTTACACACAAATGTTAAATACACATGAAAGTATAATATTTAATAATATAAACTTTAAAACCTTTACAATTGACGACGAATATAGTGTAATGGTCGAGACGTCGTCTACTATACCAAGGGTTCCGGGTTCGATCCCCCGGGCATGACAAATATTTGTGCGCATAAACATGTCTGTTTGTAGTGGTCTGGGTTTTTTATGTATAATATTTATGTATTAACCAAAAAAATGTGTATAAGTATGTATCTCAGTTGTTTAGTACCCTTACTATACGAGCCTGCGCTTAATATGGGGCTAGATGGCGCTGTGTGAATATCAGTGGACATTTATTTATTATTAATATATTTATTACTTAAATCAAAACATGTTTCCACTTCCTTGCCACTTAATAATAAGGTAGAGGTAGTCTTTTTTCTCTTGGGACGTAATAGATTATTTACAAAAAGATTTAGTATAAGATAGTACCTATATATTATTTTATCTGTGGTATAAGGAAAGGACAAACGCAAAAGACAGGCACAGAAACGTAGGTTGTACCAAGCTGAAGCAATTTTCTGTAAACTCTTACTTTACATTAGTTGTTTGTAAGTAGGGAGGTGTTTATAGCGCTCGTAAGTAGGTATACATTTAATTTAAAGTTACTTTACTATAAATGAAAATATCACTGGTGTCAAGATAGTTTTTAACATTAATTTTTATGTAGTATCAAAACATTATTATGAAAGCAATTATATTTCACTTAATCCTCTTGATTAGTTTCTGTAAATTTTTAAACTCTTTTTTACTATTTCTTTTTATTGTAAGAACCATTTGTCTTAAAATATGGGTTCTCCAAATTTTAGATAATTCCAACGATTGCTGCTTACCTATGTACGTTAAATTCTCAATACCTATGGATGGACTTCGTAGGTAGCTCCGTATTATTGTTCAGTAGGAAAGATTTTCCGTTCCCCTTTTCCTATTCGATGATTCCGTGGGTTCAGAGAGTGCTTTTTGAGTAATATCAAGAGTACTTTGGAGATAGGTAATGAGAGTTCAAATATCGGTCTTGGCTACTATCTTGGAATGGTGGTCGTTAACTACCACCGATCCACATTGGGCCCTTGTGGTAGGTGACAGTCTATCTCCCTATATCTTTTCTGTTAGGTGAGGCCTGACCCTTGCATTGGGACCCCCAAATCTATCATATATACATATACATTGATCATCATTAATTTTATCAAACATTGAATAAATATATATTTCTAATGATAGACAGAAATCCTTCATGACTAAGCGAAAAAGCGACAAAAAAGTAATTTGTGAAATGTCAATCTGACATTTTATTTTTAGGTTATGTTTACTTGAGCCTTGAACTTGTACTTGTTTTTATTGTATTCAGTGAAATTATATAAAGTGGGATTAAATTTGAACCCACATGGAAGCTGCGACTTTACCAATTAAGAAAGCAATCAATAAAGGAAAAATGAAGAAAACGTTAAAAAATATATTATGCCGTTCTGACCCTGTCTTTTGAAGAACTCTTGCTATATTTTTAGTGTTAATCACCTTGCGGACAAATAATTCATTAATTACAGGCCTGTGATATCTGATGATGATAAAATATTATTGGAGACCGCTATGGCTAAATATAGGGTTGATATACCAAAATTTAAAAAAACACTTTGGAAAGATCTTAAATTAATACCCAAAGAAGAAAGACCCAAACCACCTTCAGTCAGGTAAAATTTGAATTGAACTCATTTTATTATATAGAGTAATTTATTTAATTGCAAGTAAAATGAATTTGAAATGTTTTGCAATATAGAGGTCACCATACTTATTTCAAAACATTCAAAAGAATAGTAATTGATATTTTTAAGACACAGTGTTAATCATCGCTTAGCATAATTTAATTTTTTTCATTTTAATGTTGTAACCTATATATAGTAATATGTTTGTAATTTTAATTATTTCAATTTTGATTGGTTTACTGTGCAATTTATTTAACTGCTTTCATGTCAGCTGCCCTTGTTGTGGTAATTTGTAATTAAGGCTTCACTTATTCTTGATACCTCTTGGCAATGTGTCCTGTTAATATATGTCTTGTTACCTGTCTTGAATAAACTAAAAACATGATAAATGAAATGAATATATGTTTCATATTTGTATATTTTATTTTACAGGAAAATTGAAGGACTTTATTTTGGTATAACTGAATGCAGTAATGCAATGAAAAATAATAATTGCAAAGTAGTATTGATAGAATCTACAGTCAACCCTCGTCTGATTATTGAACCTGTAATTGAGGCTTGCATCAACAAAAGAGTGCCAGTTATTTGTGTCAGTAATCTAAGGATGCTGTGTTTAAATAACTTTGGCATAAGAACAAGTTGTCTAGGAATAAAGTCGGACTGTTTACCCAAATTAGAAGAAACTGTGTTAAATATAGCCAAGGGTTTCTTATTGCCTGAAGTGAAATTTGAAACAAAAATTGCAGAACAAGAAGAAAGTTGTAAAGTAGAAGAACCCATTATGGAACAAGTTCCTGTCAGCTGTCCATACTTATACAGGGCTGATAAGAAATCAAGAGTGTTCAACCCATATAAGAGTCGAAACAGTGATAGTGTTTCACACTTCCATGGTCAAGACTTTATAGAGTTTGACAAAACTATAAGTAACAATAGCACTGAGCAAACGGACAGGAAGTCTTACATGAAAATGGTGTTGAAGAAAATATCAAACAATCCAAACAGACCTAAAATCAAAGTAAATAAAAATACAAATAAATGAGAAAGACACTTTATTGTATAATAATGTCAAAAAAGACATTTATGTTAAGCATTCCTAAAGGAATGTAATTTTCCTACAGTAAACAAAAATGATTGAGGATACAGTCAGCTCCCTCTTCACCTCCTCAAATTTGTGTACTGTAACCAAATTTCACCAAGCCACCACATTAATTATAATATTATTGATCTTGGTGAAATTTGCCTTAAATAACTATAATTAAGTAATAATTAATTAATTCATGCAACACTCCATATAGTACTTTATATAATAACAATTTATATACTTTATGGAGTGTAGCATGTGAGTAGATATATTTATCTTACATTTCAATCGATGCATTGCATTTATAGTTTTTATACAGTTCAATTTAATAAAAATCAAACAATAAGTTGTGTTCAATGATTATACCTATAATGATAATGACTGTTAGTCCATGATATCTGGCCCTTTACACCAAACATATACTAAACAGTTGTGACTATTGGTAAGGTTGAGGTAAGGTAAGAATCATGACATTTATTCAGTGTATACCTATGTTGACACGGTCACTTTGTTTAGTATACTAGGTGTTTGATAACACAAAATAATGTATTTACACAAAATAAATGAAAGAACTTATACTATATTTATAAAAGGAAGATTTGTATTACATATTAGGTTGAAAAATGTCAGAATGTTAACAGTTATTTTTACAATAATTCCATAAATGGAATTAAGCCTTAACTAGTGCAAAATGAAATTATTAATATTTTGTCAAGTAAACATGAAAAGTCTCAGATTATATTTACGTATTAGTATGAAAATGGTAGACATTCACTGGAATCCGTAACAGTAAATGCATTAGAACATACAATATTATTACTGTTAGAAAAAATATTAACATTTACATAAGAAAGGTCATTAAGAGGACATCGCTTTATTTAATAAAAAAAAAGCAATGAGATTTCTTTTTGAATCAATATAACAGATTTATTAATATTGAATAGATTATATACTTCCTAGAAGTATATAACATCAATAAATCTGTCTAAATTAAATGCTTACTCGACAGTTACAATGGATTTTTCAATTCGTAACTATTCACATTTTGGGTAACCCACGTCAGATCCCAACACCAGATTTACAATTGAAATTATCTGTACAGATCCATACCTATACAATAACATTTTGCCGGGTACCCAAATTACCGTCGATCGTCAAATGTATTATCACAATTTCGCTTAAGAAATCGGCAATAATTCTGACGTCGAAATTGAACAGACTGCCGCAACTAGCCCTTCTTGGCTGAAACAGTGCTACTTCTCTTCTGTTTCGGTCATCACTTCGGATTGGTTGGAATGGTTTAACGTACGTTTTATGTACCGATGTCATGTTAGTAACCAAGCGCAGAGGCGCTACACTTTCTCCTCACAGTTAGTTACAACGCTTCTTGTGCACAAAGTGCCAAAATGATACTGCACTGTGCATGTCTGTTTCATCCACTCGTGTTTTGAGGAAGATTCCAGCCAGCGCATACTCCTGCGCGCGTTCAAATGTTACAGGCCTCCCTCAGCCGCCGTCTCGGTCCGAACTACTGTAGCGGCCGGGGCACTTGCGCCTCGCTGGGCCGGTACCGTCCCAGTATAATGGCGCACATGTTCTGCGCGTCCGTCTCCTCCGGGTAGGCGGCCATCGCCTCGGGCCACCTGTTGTTCGGGGAATATGCCGGCGAGGTGGTAGTGCATGCGGCGGCGCGCGTCCCAGTGGTGGAGGGCGGCGGCGTCGGGGGCGTGTGGTGCGTGTGGCGTGTGTGTGGCGGCGGGTGCGGAGGCGACGCGTCCGGCGGCGGGGTGTGTGTCGCGCGGCGGCGGCTCGAGCGTGCGCTGCCGGGCGAGCTGTCGGTGCGGCGAGGGGTGCGACGGCCCCGGCGCCAGCTGCGCGCGCTCGAAGTGTGTGGCGAGCGCGGCGTCGGGCAGGCGGGGCGCGGCCGAGTGCGCGCGCGCCAGCGGCCGCTTGCCGCCCGCCCCCCCCCGCCGCCCGCCCGCCCCGCCCGGCAGACTCACCGTGTGCAGCTCGCGCGCGCGCTCCGACAGCCGCTCCGCCACAGACTTGTGCGGCCGCCCGCCCGCTCCGGGTGGTGGTACTTGCACTTGTTGCCGTAGGTGCACTTGCGGCCGTAGGGGCACGCGGGCGGGGTCGGCGCGCGACGCCGGCGCACGCAGGAACGCGTCCAGCGTGGGCCCCGACCGGCCGAGCGGGTCGTCCGGCGGCATGAAGCGGTCGTTCACGAACGAGTACATGAGGATGCGCTCCTCGACCACCTTGCGGAAGTCGGGGCTCTCGGCGGCGAGGTCGCGGTAGTTGTCGTTGGAGACGACGACGCCGTCGGTCTCGGCGGCGAGCCGCAGGATGTAGCGGTCGTCGTAGCAGATGAGCCGCTTGCCGCCGACGAGCCGGCTGGGCGTGTACACGAGCACGCGGTCGCGCTCCAGCCGGTCGAGCGCGTCGCGGTCCGACACCGGGTTGTCGGGACGGGACGCCTCCTTGCGCCACTTGGGCACGAACACGGTGATGTCCTTGTGCCCGCGACCGCGGAACCACTCCACGCATATTTCGATGCCGCGACACGAGAACACCTCTTTGTTGCCATGACTGGAAATAAGAATATTCATTAAATAAAAATTTTTGACGTGCATGTAATTTTTAACGTGTAACAATCCCGTAATAATGTTATCGCATTTTAATGACTCGATCATTATAATTGTCACTAAAGGCTAAAATAACACTTAAAGATAAATCAAATAACTTAAGGCAGTTAGAAGTCAAACATTAGGTAAATGAAATCCCACCACAAAAATTCTGTAAATAAAACTGGCATGTATCGATGGAGCTGCTTGTTTGTCTCTAAAAAGTAATAAGTTAGTAATGGGTTTAGCGGTATTAATTACCATCATTTAGTCCGAAAAACGACTAAATCGTTATTCTATCTAAGCGGTCCCAAACAATACTAACCTCATGGCGACATTGCTGCCATCTATGACGATGTGGCGTAAGCTCGCTCGGTCAGGTGGCGGGTCAGGGTTCGCTGGTGGCGGCGGTGACAGCGCTCTCGGTGGCTGTTTCTCCGCCAGCTTTATCAGTTCTGCGAGGAGCTCGTTCCGAGGCGGGTCCGGCCCTAGCCGCTGGAGGGCGGTGCGCGCCAATCTCTCTGAATAGCCCAACTTCACTGCGAACTCGATTTTTGCCTGCGATAAAAGTACAAATATTCATGTGTTTATTTAAATTCGAAATCAACCTATTAGGCCCGTATTCTAGAACAAGACTCAATTTGATCTTTACTTAAATTGAGGTAGAAAGGCATAGCGCAATATACGATAAATAGGGGTTAGGAGACATGTTGCCCTCTTAAAATTTCGCCCGCAGGCGAGTTGTCACCTCTGGTAAAATGCTAAGGCCGCACTCGCCCTATAGTATTTGTATGTCTGGGCCAGTTATACCCCTGCAAAATAACTAGGAGTCAAGTCGACCATTTGATAGATTCTTATACTGAAAAGAATCCCTTTCTAACTCTATTAAAGATCAATGCTCGAGTCTCGTTCTAGACGGGCCATATTCTAGTTAGCAAGTGGCAATTATCGCCTTAAGTACCTACACTTGTGATCTCGAATGAGGGATCAGCTATTTGTTTTTACGTAAAGAATGCATGGTCTTGGATCAGATTTCCAATAAATTACATACCAATTAACAAAAAATATAATTAATAGAGATACTGACGTCTAACATCACTCGTAGTTTTTTTTTATTTACTGTTATAGATAGATAATATGTAAGTCATCAATCATCATGCAGTGCACTATTGGAACAGACTCGAGGATGGGTTTTGAATTGTTACTGCGTTGGTGGTACGCCAGCCTCGTTCGTTGTTTGACAGAATGTACGAGGGCAAGAGTGGATAGCTTATCGGAAATGTGACACGTCTCATTTTACTCCTAACATAGCAATATATCGGTAAAGTTTTGGTCTTTTATCTAAGTATATTATTGTTACTTTTTTATCTGCTGCATGTAAGTACAGTTACTGCATAAATGATCGTAATTTTTATCAGTAAACCTTCCGGACATTTAACGGCCTAGTAACATATTCCAAGAAGGCATTATGTGAGCGATAAGTTAATGAAAATTCTCATTATATTTAGAGCCCTAAATTCTAATTAGTATTAGTCTGGGTGTATATGTATGTATTTAAAATAAACTATTTGTGTATCCGTTGTTTAGTTACCGTATTACAGGCTAAATGTTTAGTATGAAGCCTCATCAAAAATTACGATTATTTATGCAATAACTGTACTTATATGAAGCAGATAAAAAAATGCCAATAATATATGTACTTAGATAATAGACCAAAACTTTACCTTTACATTGCTATGTTAGGAGTAAGATGAACACGTGTCATCTTTCCGATAAGCTATCCTCTCTTGCCCTGTTACATTTTGTCAAACAACGAACGAGACGGACGTACCACCAACGACCAAGATGGCGCTGTCAGCCTCTGAGGGTTTAATTCCTCCCAGATGTCTTTGTCCGTGGATATTAAAAAAATATCTTCTCACCTGGTTAGGCTGTGGTGTGGCCAGTGTGACATACTCCGCGAACTCCGCCGCGAGCGTGTCGGAGGGGGTCCGTGAGGCAGCGCGGTGCGCACCTTCATCTTCGCACTCGGAATCGTAGCTGGAGTCCTCGCCGCGTTCACCAGCCCAGCCCAACGATGATTCCACATATTTCTGGAAAGATACACATCCTGAATTAATAATTCACATAGATACACATTTTTTTTTACTAATTTGAACGTGATATTCACAAAGATTTTATAAAAACAACACGTGTTATTAACGTGAACAAATTGTGTTCACTATATTAAAAAAATGGACATATTTCGAGTATCTCTAGTAGCCTGTTTAATTATTGCATTCCCCTTGGCGGGTCAATATAACTAATCACATTTTATAAAAAGCCTTCCTGCACAAGTTTTTAAATGTAATATTCTACCAAAATATGTTTGATAACAATGATAGGTATTATAATTACCTTTTTTAATAGGTATTTATTCTTACAACTTTTAAAACATAACTTTTCTTTACCTTCGGGCGATTACCTAAGGATTTCTATGGACTTCGATTCGATCGATCGATTTCGAGACTCTAGCCCACCCTTTGGGAGCTTCAGGGAGGATTACTTGACTAATTTATTATGTTTGAGGAGAACAACCCGGCATGTGCTAGCATAACGCGAATTACATAAATGTTCACCTTATGTAGATACCATAATATTTGCTGAAATAAAGTGTACCTAGTAATATTACGGCTCAATAGAAATTTTAGCATAATTTTTTAGCTAATGTCGATGTTCAATAAAAACTTTAATAAAGCCCTTTTGGATTTCATGTTAAAACGACATCAGCAAAGGGTGTTTTTAAGTGTTACATACACGTACAAATATTTATGTGCACCGTAACCTAATTTGATATAGGTTTTGCTGAACAAATACGAGTATACATACAACCAACAAACAATCAGGCTCATAAACAATTTAAATTAACATTCGTGCCATCGTTTATCGATAATCAAATTTAGTAATTCACACAAGCGCAGGGTCATCAGGGCGGCGAAGCGGATCTACGGATGATCATTGACCTTTAGAGCCCGACTGTACCGGTTGTCGGTAATTCATTATTTCACAAAAATCCATAGAGACCAGATTGTCTTGTTTACTTTGCAACCAATATAAGATATCGATCTAACATTCTCCAGCATAGTTGCCGGACAAAAATAATGCTTAGTCATAGCAAACATCCGCATAGAGACCTATTTGGCTGTGAATCTGAAACCTAAAGTTCATAATGGCCAAGTGCGGACGGCGGGCTTCATGCAAGGTGAGATAATGTATCCGATGGGTGGTAAAAAGTCACTGCACCTTTTATAACTTGGTTAAAAATAGGAGCAGTAACGCGAATAATAACTAAAACTCGATACTAGCGGCGAGCGTCAGTGTTGCCGCTCGATAGTCAATCGTAGATTAGCACAAAAGTATTGGTACACTGCAATACTATCGATAGTAGCGATAGTATCGTAGCTCAATATAGACATAACTATCGATAGTATCGACTTTGTAAATCACACCAACTATAGATTGTTTTGTACTATCGATAGTCAACTTTTTATCAATTGTATTGCTACAATACATATAGCTTCGTTTTCACCGTGAAGGTTCCTTTCCTATAGGAATTTGGGGATGATGCAGCCTGTGTCCTTGGTAACTACAAGTCACCGAAACGTTGGGAGAATGATAAAAATTTAGTGTACAGTTCACAGTTATTTTACCTCTGACAGATGTCAGCGTACATTTTGTATTGGTTGGTATTTTGTGTTCCGGTTGTCTTGTCAGATTTATCAATTTCTATAATGTTTTAGTATTAGGACCTAAATCCTGCCAAAAAGGATTTCGAGGCATGCTAGAATAATTGTGTTTGTCGTGCAGAGTGTTTGTTTCAAGGATAAAACGAGTAAAGCTTCATAAACCCTTTTTTAAATTTTTCGTGTACGGTTTGCCGCATTACTGACGTGTAAAGTGTTGCCAACGATTACTTTTTTGCCGTTTTCCATGGTGCAGTCTGTCATATTGTGAAAAAAATATTTCTTGAAAATCTTTATGCAAAATCAATGTTTCCATTTTATTTTGTAATGTTTTAACTGGATCATTGTTGTCTGATAAATAAATATTTTTAAATAACAAATAATAAATCTAAGGGAAATAGTAAGACAAATACGGCATCCAAACAGCAATGTAGCCAACTTTACGGCTAGAGGTAAAATATGAACGCACTTTACATGATTAATACGTCAAATAAATTATTTTATCAATTCGGGTTAAAAATAATGAGTTATTAATTTAAAAAAAAATACTGTGGGTAGGTGTAAACTTTTTACTGTCACTTAGGTAATTACTCTTTAACTAAACCACTTATTCCAATATCAAAAGCCAAATCAAATTATTATTTTGGACTAAGTACACTGTTAATGACTGACACTAAATAAAATTGTACAAGTCAAATATGACTTCATCAAAATAACATGGTGAATTCAAATTTGTATTATTTATAGACGAGTTTAGTAGGTCTCGGTGTTAGCCACATCCGGGCATAAGGTACGTACTGCTGCGTACGGAAGCGACCCGCCTAGCTGCCTCCGAGCAGCCGGATACGACTTTCTAAAAAATATGGTGCGCGTGCGCAGCGCCGTCGACCGATCTGTTTCACCGGCGCACAAGTTATTAGATTTGCCATTACATTTCGTTTTACCATATGTTTAAGGTTTACACGAAAACTAAGACAGGCTGAACTAAGATGTTATTTGCCGTTTTGGTAAATATGAAACTGAAACTTTTTGGTAAATATGAGACTCCAATCAAAGAAATCGATGCGAAGCAGCCAAATTTTTGTAAACGAATGTGCTTTTTTTACCTACCTTTACGTAGTGCTTGCTTTTGTTTTTTTTTTGGGTTTTACCATTTACACAAATGCAATGCTATCATAACGAATAAATGTTATCATCTCTGGGTATCCCGTAATTTAATTTCCTGGCGTATGCTCTTTAGCCATTATCATTAATGCTTCGGTGGGAGAAATAGGCGAATGAAAATAATATGTAGCACATTAAAGATCCTCCGATCCTTTAATGTACTACATATTTTTTACTTTTAAAGGTCTACAAAGTCTGCAATTGTATTGCATATTGCGTCCTTATAAAGATAACCCACAAAAAAAATTGAAGTCATAGTCATCATTTCATATTCATTTAATTTTAATAAAATCGGAAAGTTTACCTTACTTTTAAAACTTAGGGTAAGCTCGGTAACATTGAAATTTATTGAAATGATACACTACTAAAAACAATATGACGAAGTGATTAGTGTTATCATATTATTGATTCAAATAAATAAATTGATACGTAAAAA
>PQWD01009023.1:0-34054 GCA_019425675.1 Leucinodes orbonalis | reverse complement strand
ATACTTGGAAAATATAGATACACTTGCATAATATGTGCAAACAGCAGGAATCCATAATTAAAAAGGGTATATTTGATTTGAAATAAGTAATGAGTCAAAACATTACATATTGTAAGTAATTGAGCAATCATAATGAACTATTTACTGTAACAGGAGAAGACATAGTGGATGCAGCTGTAAGAGAAGTTAAAGAAGAAACAGGTGTGGATACTGTGTTCCAGACATTAATAACATTTAGACACACTCATAATATGATGTTTGGTAACTCTGACATCTATGTGTTGCTATGATGCAAGCTGTTACAGATAAAATATCAGTGTCACAGAGGGAAGTTAATGAGTGCAAATGGATGGATGTAAAAGAGTATACAAATCATCCCATGTACACGAATTTAATAGACTTATTGTAAATAAAGCACTTGAGTATAAAAATAAGAATTTGAAACTAAATATAAAGAAGCAAAAAGTGAAATGGGCTACTTATACTAGAGAAAATGAACTATCTAACGCTTGAAGATTCCAGATATGACAAATAGTTGCTATATATTAGGTGGGTTATGTACATATTGTTGATTTTATAAATATATTTTTGAACTAATATATATTTTTCACATTATATTTGATTTTATTTTAAAGAAATAAGCCATGCATTTCATATAGTAGTATTATTAGAATTAAGCTATCAACATAATTAGGAAGTTATTAATTTAAAAGTTCACGTGTTAAGTAGTGGCGATTGTCGCCTCTCTATCCTCTCTCTTAAACATATCGCAGTTCCCTGCTGGACATAGGTCTCTCCCATTTCGCGCGCTAAATATCCCGGTCCTCCGCTTTGCTCAGCCAGCCTCAACCAGCGTCCTTTCGTCGGTCTATAGGCGGAGGACTTCACTGCAGGCGTTTGTCCCCTAACTAGTCACATTGTAACAAGTTGTATTATTGAGATATTTCCTAAATCATTTTAACCATTCGCACAATACGTGTAACACGTTCGAAGACCTTTCTAAAATCATTCCTTCCTTCAACCTTTTCGGAAAAAATATTCTGTAAAGTACTTGGTTCCTTATAAATAGCATCTCATAGTCATACCCGTGTACTAAAATGTTTTCAAAAACTACTAGGACACCAATCATAACCAAGAGGCTAGCACACCTAAGTTCCTAATTTATCAACTTCAAAAGGAAATATGAAAAAATTGGTAGGTACTAGACACATACAAAAGTGTCTTCAAGTCCAAGTTTATTTGTCTGTTATTTTACGAGGAACAAATATTAATAATTATCTAGGAACACTGTTATAAAGCTTGTAAAGATAGGGTAATACGTTTAGGTCAACGCATATCAGTGCATGCTTCGTATCACATCATGAAGGAACCAGCGTATTTTTTATTTGCACGGTGAAGCTGTAAAGGCCACCTGTAGCCAACAGCAGTAGTCAGTTCGAAAAAAAACGCGTGTTCCTCGGCAAAACAAAAATCACAAGATTAGGTATAAGTTTATTAGAAAGAATACTAGTCCTCAGGTTGAATATTATGCTGACTGTAAAGGTTAGGTATCATTTCTTTATTGGTAGGTAGGCATTATTATCAAGAAGGAAAATAAAAAAGTATGAGTACTAACAATCAGATTTTATTATTACTGCTTTGATCAGTCAAGTCAAAGTGCAACGTTTTCCGTAAAAACATCCGTTGTATTTGCCTCCACGTCACCTTCATGGATTTGTCGTTATTTTTCTTTGGATTGCTAGCCTGAAAAAAAACAAAGAGTTTTTTAGCATTGATCGACTTAGCTTATCCTAATTGTGGAAGGGTATAAGTCCTTCACCTTTCGCCGGTTTAAAATGCTTTAGTTAGTGTGATTCCAAATTTTAGAATATAGTCTATTTTTAAAGTAATAATTTCAATTTTTACATTTATGGCGACCCATGTGGTGTAATGGTCGAGACGTCGGCTACTATACAAGGTTCGGGGCGCAATCCCCGGGTATTGGTATCCCAAACATTTGTGTACATGAACATTATTATATGTTTGTAATGGTCTGGGTGTTTCTATTAAAAATATGTATGTATCCTACTACTATTATAAAGGCGAAAGTTTGTAAGTATGGATGTATGTAGGATGTTTGTTACTCTTTCACGTAAAAACTACTGAATGGATTTGAATGAAACTTTACCACAATATAGCTTATACATCAGAATAACACATAGGCTACAATTTTTGAGGTTTCATTGCAAACGCTGACTGAATCCTACAAGATAGATCAAAACAATGTACTACAGTATTGTACAACTTAAAAAGGTCTACAAAAAAGTCCGTGATGGTAAATGTTTATCTCTTAGAATAACCCACAATAACCATTTTTTCCATTACTTTGTACAAGAAATAATGGCTTATTTACGAAGCGATTTTAAGCAATACAGTATTAATCCTTATCCAATTAAGTATCTTAATATATTGTGCATTTAATAAAGATCAATATGGCTTTTTACAGCATGTAAATTAAATAAATATTTTCGAAGATATCACAGATTTAAAATGCAGAGTCATAGCAATTTCGGCGATAAATACCGTTTCGGTGATAAATACCGGCAGCGGTGCCAGGCGAACGGGCGTGGAGGGAGCGGGGTAGGTGCGGTGGGGAAGAAGTGGCTCATCGCTAAGTGCGCGACCCGAACGCAGGCAGACGCGTGAGGGTAGACGTCGTTGACGGTTGTGTCCGTTTTGCGAATTTTCAAGGCACTAGCGATTTGATAAAAACGTATGGTCGCCTACTTTAAGTAATATAGGCCTAAGGTTAGTTAAAGATCGTTAAATGTAGTTTATAGGAGCATACTGCAGTAGCTACCTATAGCCTATGATTAGGGCTCTGCAGTGCTTAGTTACCGTATTTCTTACTTATTACTAGACTAGATGGGACGAACCTGAAGTCCACGCGAACGAAGTCGCGGGCAAAAGCTAGTTCAAAAATATATTAAAAAAAATTTTGCTATGTTTATCAGTTGTTGACTAGGTATCCATTTACAGGCTAATTGCTTAGTTTGAGTCTTTTGTTTTTCTCACGCATTCATTCCACGAGATTACGTCCATTGTGCGGTGCAATTACTTTTTTAGATACATATTTTATAAGCTTATGCACAGCACAGATAAAAAAGTTTTTGAGTTTGAGAAGGCGGTGACGGGAAATTAGAAATACTTTTCTAACCACTAGTAGGTAGGAAAAAACTATAGTTCACACCTAGGTTCGTTTTTAAAAGGCACTTTTAGAATTAATCCAGCTACCATGAGGGTATCCAATCTTGGGCTCAGGTTAGGACAGCAGTCAACCTTCCCATAGAGTCGAACCGGTTCGGTTGCGCGCTTTACAGAGGGACGTAAAGCGTCGCATCAACGAACTACGGCACGAACGCTGGGGCGATATGCTATCGAGCTTAGAGCCCATTCACTTAGCAATTAGCCAGAAAACTGAAGTCCGATACGACGGCGAGCTCGCCCCCCCTGAATCGTCCGAACCAAACGCCCGCGTTTGATGATGACGAAAAGGCGGAGTGTCTCGCCGCCAGTCTCGAACAACAGTGTACGCCGAGCACTCTGCCCGTAGACCTGGACCACCTTCTCGAAGTTGAATCCGAGGTCGAGCGTAGAGCTTCGCTCCCCCCCCACGGCGCCCCTCTGAGGGCGGTCACGGTGGAAGAGGTCGCGACTATCGTCAAAAACCTCCACCCACGCAAAGCCCCCGGCCCCGACGGCATTTCAAACAAAGTGTTGAAACACTTTCCGCTCGCGCTACTTACCTTTCTCACCGCCATATTCAACTCGGCGCTGAGCAAAGGCATATTCCCACAGTCGTGGAAAGAAGCCACCGTCATCGGCATTCCCAAACCCGGCAAACCAAAGTGCGAACCGGCTAGCTATCGTCCGATAAGTTTACTCAATGTGATTGGTAAAATTTACGAACGCATAGTATTGGCCCGCGTGAGTACGTCGACTCAGCAGGCCTCCTTCCGACGAGCAGTTTTGATTTCGAACCAAACACTCGTGCGTACATCAAGTACATCGCATAGTGGAGCATGTCTCCTCCCGTTTCAATCTCGCGAGGCCCCACAAAACGGGAGCATTATTCTTCGATGTCGCAAAAGCGTTCGACAAAGTCTGGCACGAAGGTTTGATATGCAAGTTATACAAACTAAACGTACCCGACCGTCTAGTACGCATAGTGCGCGAATTTCTATCAAATCGCACGTTCCGATATCGTATGGAGGGCACTCTATCCCCTCCCCACCCCCTGCGGGCAGGCGTACCGCAGGGCTCGGTGTTATCCCCACTCCTATTCACGCTATACACTAGCGACCTCCCGGAGTTCCGTCCCTCCCCGCTCAGGACGAACATCGCGTTGTTTGCCGACGATACAGCCATTTACTGTTCGTCAAGGCACGCGGCCCCATAGTAAGGACCTCCAAAAGTCCGCCAACACGCTAGTGATTGGTTTAAGGAAATGGAGGGTCGAGGTCAATCCGGACAAGAGCGCGGCGGTCCTCTTTCAGAAGAAAGGGCGCCGTCCGGTCGATCCCTCCCACGTCAGTAACGCTATTCGGCGTTCTATTCCGTGGGAAAAGAACACCCGATACGTAGGCGTCACTCTCGTACCTTTGGCCGCATCAGAACAGTGCGCAACCGGGCTGCATTCGCACCGACGCCTCCATTGCCTACTAAACACGCGTAGTAAATTATCCCTTAGTAATAAGGTGAGAATCTACACGGCGTGCATCAGGCCCATAATGACGTATGCCGGTGTGGTTTTCGCACACGCTGCGTCCAAACACGTCCATAGGCTACAAGTCATTCAGAACAATTATGCGTAGGCACGGAGCGCCGTGGTTCATACGCAACTTGAACCTTCATTTAGACTTAGGCTGCCTAAGATTTCGCAGTACCTAAAGTTGGCGTCCAAACGTTTCTTCGACTCGGCAATAGCGCATTCAAACCCGCTCATTGTCTCTTCTGCTGATTATTCAACAACAGCAGCTAATACTAATAATATTTCACCTCGCGCGCGTAAACGTCGGCGTCCACGGGACGTGCTAGACGATCCTGACGACCCTACCACGGTCGCCGCCGCATCGGCGGCCGAAATAGCTAAAACACTAAAGTTGCACTCACAGACATCCGAATAACAATTGGAAATCTGTGGTTGCACTCCACAAACCGACAACCGAGATTCCGCCCCCGCCGGCGAGGGCCATTGTCGCGTGCCCTGTAGGTTCGCACAGTCCCTATTCGCGTAACCGGCATGTGCCGGGCCGCTTTTCTCCCCAAACATATGTTAAGCTACCAAGCCCCCCCGCAACGCTCTAAGCCGAGGTTCGAGTCCCGTTCGGGGACGCCCTTAGGCTCGTTGGTAAATTTTAAGCTGAGACAATCTGCGCTCGCCACTTGCCCGGTGAAGCTGTAAAGGCCATCTGCGGCCACATAGTCAGTTCGAAAAAAAAAGCAGTCAACCTTATGCAGATTACTTTAAATTTTAACTATTAATTTTAAAATAAAATAATTTTCAAAAAGAATGTTATCTTCACATGTTTCCACAAGTCGTAATTAACCGCAAGATCGTTCATAGGTATTTTTGTGCTAACATAGCTTCTTGTAAGGCATAGGAAAGTCGTCACAGTGCGCACTGACCTCCGCTGCGAGGAAGTACCATTGTCCAATATTAAAGAGGTGTATCGGTAATTTAGGCAAACGATGCTGCGGATTCTGCATGGTTGCTGCATATTTTGGAATTTCAATGCCACTATGCAAACCGAATTTTATTTTACTGGAGATCCAATAACATGCCAACATATTTTTTAAAACTAAAGTCTGCTACATTATAGTAAATTAAAACAAAGCGGAGAGCTCGGTTTCGAAACCCATTTTGGTTTATTTTAGTATCCTTAAATTATGGCAAAGCATTGATAAACTGTTGTTAACACAGGCAAGCGCACGATGATTCATCTACACTAATATTATAAAGAGGAAAACTTTGTTTGTTTGTTGGTTGTAATGAATAGGCTCAAAAACTACTGGACCGATTTTAAAAATTCTTTCACTTCGAAAGCTTAATTAATCCGCATAACATAGGCTAAATTTATTTTGAAAAAAAATAGGGCTCCGTAAATATTTTGGTTTTCGGACAAAAAAGGAAAAAAACTACCAGAAAAGTTGCTTTTTGCGTATTCTGCCTAAACTATAAAAGATAGAACTATAAAATGTTCTAAGTGTAGATCTCATTAATATCTACAAAAAAGTCCGCGACACACTATACCTACCTATGTCGGGTGAAGCACAACAACCATTTTTTTATTTAAAAAAAATGAATTTTTTTGGCTACATTAAAACGCGTTTATTTTACTCATGCTACTAATCCTTAACAAAAATAAATTATTTTATCACTAAGAAAAGTTTACGTAGATAATCTTTGGTCTTTAAATTATTAAAATTGGACGTTTGGTTTTCAAGTTATGCGAAATTAAAATTATTCTGCTGCACGGCCGTCCCGTTGCAAAGTGGGCGTCGCATTGGCGGGGTGCGCATGCGGGAGGGTATATTATCCAATTTAATATTTTAAATACATTGTTGAATAAAGATCTAAGTAGTTCTTTACAGCATATGATTTAAATGAACATTTTCGAAGATATTAAATATATAAAAATTGCGGTGCGTAGCGTTTGCGGTTGGTTTGCGGCGATACCGGCCGACGGGGAAGCCGGGAGCGTGCCTTTTACGATCAACATTGCACCGTGCGAAGCAGGGGCGGGTCGCTAGTCTATCTATAAAATTGCACTGCCTTTTTGTAATGGACGACTAAGGCACACCCTTTATGGGTAGGCTGGTGCCCCCCGGTGAGATCGTATAATGAACTGATGATGACTAAAGCCAGCATGAGAGCGTTGTGTTTCGAGAGAGGAGAGATTGCCGGAGACCCAAATATCCCCCCATATTTTTTTTGTTTTCCTCAACTTTTTTAAAGGTCTGCAACGCAATCGTTATTTCTTCGGTGTAACGAGTGTTCCTGATGTTATATCATGTTTACTATCATGGATACTCATATTAAGTTTTATAATATTTATCTTCACCATTGAATTTAACAATTATTTCCTAGAAATATTCTTTGATTTGTAATGTTTGGATCGACTTAAAAAAAACACTTAAATAAACAAGCATATGTTCAAATAGGTACAAGTTTACACTTGAAACTACGGCCCAGGCCATACTTATGATGGAAGAAGGGTTCTTTCTCCGTATGAGCGTCGGGTGAATATTATATCCATTCTAAAATTCGAAAAGACGTGGCGGGATTTGAACCTCCCCCCTTCAGTTCGTAAGGCAACAGTCCACACCAATGAGCCACCCACGCTCTTTTATATCGGTTTTTAGGCAAATTGTTCTTTTTATGGTAGATTATTTCTCAGCAAGTAACAATTTATTAAACATGAGAAACTACAAATGGCGGCCTTATTGCTATATATCTAAGCATGTGAGGTTCCAGCTTTACTCTGGTCGTGCCGGCAAATTGGTGCCGAAAGACAACCACACAACCTAGTGGTCGATGGTGCTGAAGCGAGGGCCTTTGTCGCAAGTCCCTGTAGATTCAACCAGTCTCTATTCGTGTTACTGGTACGTGCCCGGTCGCTTTTCTCCCTAAACTTATACTAAACCTACTATACTGGTTGAACCTACAGGGACTTGCGATGAAGGCCGCCGCTCCGGCACCACCTAGCTTAGCCTTAGCACCTAGTTTCACGTCCTACTCTGGGACATCCTTAGGCTCGTTGCATTTTTTTTAGGCTAAGAGCCTTCTGCGCTCGCCCATTGACCGGTAAAGCTGAAGGCCACTTTTGGCCAACAGCAATAAGTTATTCCGAAAAAAAAAACACTTCCACGTTTCCATAACTTTTTATGTAGCTCAGGCTGTCTGGACGAATCTTCCAATTAGGATGAAATTTTGTAGGTCGATAGAGCATTTTATGTGACGGCAATCACCCTTATCTCAGAATTTGTGACGCTACAGAACCTTAGATAATCGATCGAGACATGTCCAGACTTGAAATCGCACTTTTTGCCAGTCCCTCAATCTCGTGAACGAGGTATTTTTGATATCTTTTGCATATCAACGTGCGCACATAAATTTGTGACAAGCATGGAGCTAAAAGTTTGGTGGTACTTACAGCGGTTTGGCAGAAAAATGCAAAAATCTGTGTCCAGCCAGCTTATAATATAGCGTATAAAACTTCTGGCTGGCACCTCATGAATCTCAATAACGGGAGCGTTTTCGAATATGGTTCCTTTACTAGGATTTAACGCTAATAACGTTTGATTCACGAAGTACATATAATGGTTTACGAGAAATCGATCAAAAACTGATGTGCGGAAACTCCAATTCAAGCTGGCTGAACACATGTATCTCCGCTACTGGTGATCTACGGCCTCCGAAATACGTTAAAATTTTGTGTGCGTTACCCTAGCAGGAAAGTATGTCCTAGAGTGATATGAGTGGTACCAATGTTTTGTGCTCTATTTACTATGTATGTGCGCCAAATATTATATATGTGCATCCAGCCGTTTTGGAATAAATCGAAAAAAACGGTTCCTGCTAGGGTAACGTTTTTCTAGCAGGAAAATTTTTAAAAAAACATCGGAGAGAAAAATAATTAGTCCGTTAGAAAGCTTATGTGTGTGCATGAATGTGCGCCAAAAATTATATATGTGCGCCTTCAGGTTTTTGAAATATTCAACTTTTTAATCTTCCTGCTAGGGTAACGTTTTACAAAATCGCATATCTCGAAAACTATTGCATGTGCGTTTATGAAAAAAATTGCATAAATAGCTCTTACATGTGCCAATATGTGCCGGAATTTTGAACAAGAAAAATATCTTAGATTTTAAGTTATAGCGATTTTTAAGAAATGAGAAAAAAAAATAGCCTCTTTATAAAAAGGCCGATAAGCTCATAAAAAATTGCATTTGATCCGTCTTGAGACGCAGATTATGTGCAGCAAGTTTCAATAGTGCACATTCATTAGTTGTTGAGTATAGAAAAACTAAACAAAAAACCTATCATGTTTTTGACGTTCACATACAAGAAACTGGTTCAATCTAAGATGAGCGATTGTAAACCATGATTATGTGCATATTGTCAAGTAATAATGTGAAAATTTTCACCTTAAAATTTCCGTATTTAAAAATATAAACAAAAATCAAAAAAAATACGATCGATTATCCGACCAAATTAGAATGACTACTAAAAAGCGACGATTCGATATGTATCGATGGCCTTCTTAAATTTACACATCAACCTATTGACACATCTTGTGCTCAAGTACAGTAAAGTGATAAAGTGATTCCCATTCATTTTCGAAAACAATGTTTCCATATTTTATAAAATTTCATAAAAATGCATTGGGTAGTACAAAGGAAATTATAAAGTATGTATTATATAATATAAACCAATTGGGGCTAGATAGCGCTGAGTGAGTGTCAGGTTATATTTATTTATTAAGTTCGTATTTTTCTTCTCACAGAAACTTCACACGGCTAGCACAATTATTTAGTACTTCTTTTTATCCTTTTTTTAGAGTTGACGTACAATACTATAAAACTCGTAGGATTTGAATAGATAAGCGTGACACCATAAATAATAGAAACTCTAAAAAGTGTGATGACACAAATGTCAAAGTTAAAATAACTGTCAATGGACTCTTTATCTCTGGTCGCACACGCCAGCTATGACGTCTTACGTATTGCTTGTAGAAAAAAGGACAGGTAATTACCTAAGGTATTAATTAGAGACTAATATATAAACAGTACTCCATCTTGAATAATGCGAACTTTTACTACGGGTAACCTCCTTTTGTCCTTTTTAACGATTTAGCTCTTTTTCGCTGTCTTGAAAATATTAACCAATGTATGAAGTTTTCGACATGCTAACAACTTTTTACTATATCATCGGCCATGAAGACGTTTTTTAGACGCTCTAAAAAAACGGCTTCATGACATGATTATTTAAGCATTTGTAGAACGGAAAATCTATTGATGCTCAATCTAGCCCTTTTTAACTTCTCAAAACGCCCCATTTCTAAAACTAAGGTGGCAACACTGTGGAAGTGTTAACTTGTAGTTATATTCATACAGTTTTGATTGTGTACGTCGGTTATATTTTGTGTTATGAAGTTTTTTGAAAGTGGTGCAATATGTGACGTGACGTATTTATTACGATGATAGAACTGCGATGATGGTAAGCATTTCATATTTCGTGTCATTTTATAATCCTTTTGACTTATTGCAAGCACTGTGGATATGCGTACCTACCGGTTGAGATGCAAGGGTCATGGGTTCAATTCTGGCAGTAGTACATAATTAAATTGATGATATTGTTGTCAGGTCTGGGTGTTTGTAGTACTCACGTTCTATCTGTTACTAAGGTACAACGAGAGAAAATATTTTAAAAATATACTTAGATGAAACGCAGCTTCTAGTATTGGCACTCAATATGTGGATTAAATGCCCAGTCATGACTCATAACACTGGGAAGCAGGTTGATGTTCACTGGTGACCATATTGTATATTTACTCATGGTCCTTCCTACAAGCGAGAAGAGAGAGAGTAGGATGATAGTACTGGTGATAAATGTATTCGTTATTTGTGAGAATAGTTTGCAACAGAAACTAAATCCTTTTAACTTATGAAAGCGAATAAACAAACCATCAGCGTAGCTTTTAATCGAACCATTTTTTTTTGTTAAAACAATAATTAGTGGTAAAGTGCCGTCCTTATATAATTTATGGGCAGAATTATTCTTACTAAATCCTTAATTGTGGCTTTGTTGTCGGTGTTCAGGCTTTTCAAATCATTCATCGCAAGTGACTTTAAGCAAAGCCCCTTTGGCTGCGAGGCCGCGAGCGAGAAATATTACAATGTATATAATTACTACTATATATTTTGTTAATATACTAAGTGTATTAATGTGATTTTAGGTTAATTTTTTTTCACTTAATCGGTCTCCACAAACCAAAATTATTTTTACATGATTTAATAATTTATTATTATCAATTACTTTTTATACAGCAATTAAAATAATGATACAAAGTTTATTTTGTCCGAAATGGAAACATAAATTATATTAGTAATATTTACATGAACCCAAATTTACCAAAAAACTTTCTAACGCGACTGTACGACAGCTACCAAGGTATTAAGCGTTCATTACCGAAGGCCATCGATACATATCGAACCGTCGCTTTTTAGTAGTCATTCTAATTTGGTCGGATAATCGATCGTATTTTATTTTTTTTGATTTTTGTTTATATCTTTTTAAATACGGAATATTTTAAGGTGAAAATTTTCACATTATTACTTGACAATATGCACATAATCATGGTTTACAATCGCTCATCTTAGATTGAACCAGTTTCTTGTATGTGAACGTCAAAAACATGATAGGTTTTTTGTTTAGTTTTTCTCATATTACTCAACAACTAATGAATGTGCACTATTGAAACTTGCTGCACATAATCTGCGTCTCAAGACGGATCAAATGCAATTTTTTATGAGCTTATCGGCCTTTTTATAAAGAGGCTATATTTTTTTTCTCATTTCTTAAAAATCGCTATAACTTAAAATCTAAGATATTTTTCTTGTTCAAAATTCCGGCACATATTGGCACATGTAAGAGCTATTTATGCAATTTTTTTCATAAACGCACATGCAATAGTTTTCGAGATATGCGATTTTGTAAAACGTTACCCTAGCAGGAAGATTAAAAAGTTGAATATTTCAAAAACCTGAAGGCGCACATATATAATTTTTGGCGCACATTCATGCACACACATAAGCTTTCTAACGGACTAATTATTTTTTCTCTCCGATGTTTTTTAAAAATTTTCCTGCTAGAAAAACGTTACCCTAGCAGGAACCGTTTTTTTCGATTTATTCCAAAACGGCTGGATGCACATATATAATATTTGGCGCACATACATAGTAAATAGAGCACAAAACATTGGTACCACTCATATCACTCACTTTCCTGCTAGGGTAACGCACACCAAATTTTAGTGACGGAGACGAAAATGATAACCTGAATTTGAGACGCAGAAACTTTCAGTAGTTTCAAATGAAATGGAATGTTTGAGTGCTCGCGTTTGTCCCGACGGCGAAATGTAGATACACTAAAATTGTAATAAAGAAATTATATTAAAGCGATTGCTGTGGCCTAGTTACGGCGCGAGCTACGTCACACAACCATTAAATATTAAGGTGTTCGTTCCTTAACACGAACACGTGTTAATAAAAGAGAATTTTATTATTATACCAAGCAATCACAATGTCAGTCTTCATTTTGAGATTCATTATTTTGTAAATTATTATTTTATTGATTTACATGATAAAATACAACGACTGGTTTTGACCTACGTACTTATCTACGTGAGTAGTTTAAATATATTTATTAATAAATAGATTTCTAATAAACTCAACAAACATTATGAAGACATTTTACAATTAAAAAATAAAGAACATTTTTATCGTAATGAAAAATCTACAACATGTTATTTGATTTATAAAAAACCTCTCGGTTGCTGCCTCAAACAATAAACAATGAAACATTATTAAAAGAAATTCGTTGAAATATTATGTATTTGTATTTGCTATATATTGTCATAATCAGCCTATAACGGCCCACTCCAGAGTACGGCTTAAGGTGCCGTCCGAAATACGGAATTATCTTTCTTTTCGGATAATCAGGTGGTTCAGCCTGCGGTGGATGATATTTCACCGCAGGCTTGCTTAGTGAGGGAAAGTAGTAACACGATTATCCAAAAACCGAGTAATTGATCGATAAAAAATTATTTTATTTGAAAATCAACATTACGTAATAAGTAGGAATGATTGAAAATTTACTTGGTATAATTTCTTATTTGTGATAATATCGATGATTTGTAACAATGACCTTGTGGTTTCGTGAATTTGAATAAAAAATATCAATGAAAATTAAACTTTAATGTTTTAATAATTTACTACGTACTTTTAATTACATTCTCCATCACTAATATTTTAACATAAGTGAGATAACTTTCTAAATCAAAAAATGTTGCTAAAATACGATAACATTTTTGCAATAGACTTATGCAAAAATGTGCGAAAGCATATCTGCCCACGTTAGTTAATTATTTATCCGGTTACCGGTAACAATGGTATTTCGGCTGAAAATTTTATGCTGGAAAACCGTTACTGAAGCGGGTTTCGCTTTTTCCATTTTATTCCAAAGTGAAATGTAGTTACTCGTAGTTAGGTACTTTCCTCTTTAATGCGCACACTTTAAACGATTTTTTCATCGACCTCAAATATTTTTGAACTTCAAACTTCCCTGCTGATCAGCGTCGGTGGCTCCTTGGTGTTGATTGATGCTTTCTTATCTGTAGGGTGCAGGTTCATATCGAGCCCCGTACCAATGTATTTTTGAAATTATCAATGTAGGTACGTTTATCCGACGCTGATACGGCGCAGGAAAACATCGTAAGAACTCGACCAATCGGCACTGGGCCCGCGTGGACGACTAAGTCTACCCTTTATGGGTAGGCTCATGCCCCTCGGTGGGGACATTTAATGAGTTGATGATGATGATGACTTTCCTGCTGAGGTTTAAATTTTAATAAAAACTAATCGACAGTCTCGGAGTTAAGAATCCATGAATGAGAAAGGAAATTAAAGCATGGAAGCAATAAAAATGGGTTGGGAATTGATTCCATAAGTGAGATATACGAGTAAAATGACTATAGTGACTTCGGTTCCATTTAATAAAATGACCTTTTTCCTGTTCTAAGCCCATCCGTACTGCCCGTACCCATTTCATTTATTTTTAATTTATTTAAATTTGATTATAAATTATAAACAATATTGTATTTGAATAATTAGACTTTAATATATTTTTGAACGTTATTATTTTTTTTATAATTATTTTATGTTCTTAATTGTAATGTGGTGTAAAATTGGACTTTGAATATTTTTTATATCCAGCTTTATATTTTTTTGATATTATTTTGATTCAAGCTAAATATTTTTTCTCACCATTTGTATGGCTTTGCGGCCAAATATAGAGAACTATTACTCATTTTCCACCTTACCTTTGTACCTATGTTGGACAAATAAAATGATTTGATTTTAGATTTTTTTTAAATAAAAATATTGAATCCCAGTTCGTTGTTAAATTCATTTGTAACGCGATTTTGCATACTTCAATGAAAATTTGGTAATGACGCTGCAATCATTTGAACAAAATGGTTTGTAATGATTGAAGTTACAAAAGGCATTCATATATTAAGAAACATTTATTAAAAAACATTCTACCCGGTGTGTTTGAATGCGACCTCAAGGTCGTTAAATGCAATCTGGTCCTGTGGCGCTCGTTATATTTTCGACCAATCATATGAGATTGTTGACCTTTAAAAACTTCAACTTAAGTTATTTTAATTAATGCTCGCTATAATAAGAAGATCAGAAAAGTAAAGATTTTTTAAATGATTTTACTATAAATAGCGTTGCTTCTATCAAATAATATTTAACATGTGGCTATGTTTTTGCTTATTAATGTATGATTGCAAACCTACATATGCATTTTATGTTAATAAAATAAATAAAATAATATATAAAATAAAATAATAGTCAGCCAAAATCATGAGCGTCGTCCAATAGAGCCTACTTCGCAGCATCGAACTAGCAGAAACGTAACACGATTTCGAAACAATACAATTGCAATTCATTATACACTCACCTGCATAGCTTGTGACCCTTTATCCTTCAATGTGAAATACATGGAAAAACTCAAAAACAGTAACTTTGCAGTTATTGCCACTGACACCACAATAATAAACGCGTAAGTCATTATTCCAATGGATTTAATGTTTTCCAATTGCTTCAACTCGCTGTGTCTCGACTCGATGCCCAAACAAAACTGCTCAAGAACACGGCTTAACAACATCAAGTGGTGGTGCGTTGTTTGTTTTTTTTATTGAAACCTCGGTGTTGGCTGCATGGAGAGTTAGTGATAAAGTAGAGGCGCCGTTTTCTAAATCAATGCTAGAATTGACGCGTGCGCACTATCTTTAGATATAATAATATGTATTAGGTCTGTATGCTAATATATAACTTGTTGGGTCCATAATATACTTATGAATTGACTAATTGATAAATGTAATTAGAAGGTGATTACAAATCGATTATAAAAACGCAAACATCATTACGTACCGTATGACTAATTTGTGTAAAAGTTGGATGACCCCTGTGGTGTTATGATCAAAATGTCGGCTTTTACACCAAGGATTCCGGGTTCGATTCCCGTGCAATTCAAACATTTGTGTGCATGAATTGTGCATTGTTGTGTATGGAATCTTGGTTATTGTTTTAAAAGTTTAAGTATTTATCTTGTACAAAATCAGTTGATAAATCTTTTAGTTTGTTGGTAAAAAGTCTCATACTTAACTAGGTCGTCTAAATTTACTGCTAAGTAGGTACTTGTTTTGCAATATCAAAACACTTAATCGGACATTTAATTAGGCTAAGCAACTTACATAATCTGACCTCGTATTGATAGTGATATAGTATAAATGAGACATCTATTAATTCCGCCCATTTTTTAAGGGTTTTCAGCAGAAATTTTAACAGTGCTTAAAATGTTTTTGTAAGAACCGAACTAATATAAGAATGCATCTACACGTGTATAGTCCGCACCATGAGATAAATAATATCGTAATTCCAATTCCTATCTTTCTCTCAGATTGAAGTGTTTTGACTACTTATCGATAGTATGTGATTGGTGACAACAACATGCCTAATGTTCTTACTTTTACATTAGTTTTGTATTTTTGTCATTTCATGTTGAATTTAGGTTCGGAGGAATCACAGATATCTAACGATTTTGTCAACAGGACTGAATAATTAGATAGATAGGTAATATTAAGGCAAAACTATCCTCATCTTTTGGTTTTGCGAGCTTTGGTATATACCTATTAGTGCTAGATGTCCTATTTATATTTCTTTATGTTTATCCATCAATATTTTATTTAGGTAATATAGGAGGTAAGACAAATATTTTTATGATTTTTCTACCAAGTAATAAAGACACACCGTTCTCATCCTTGTTGCCTCTGATGCCTCTGATTACACTTATTAATATCTATTCAGGTCTTCCTTCATATTGCTGTTGAACCTACAAACTTTCTCACCCAAACTGAGTAATAAGCGCCCAAAATAATATTCACTTTGTGTTGTTTGTGGTTCCAATTATGAAAATAACATCAATTTGAAAATTCATGATGACTTGATTCGGAAAAAACGTAATTAGTAATCGAGTCAAACAGGTATGGATAGATAGTTTACGGCAACTTCACAAGTGGGGAATATTGGGACATTGTTTTAAACATCTTCCTACTTGTCCCCAGGGACAACCTCAGTGGGGACAACTCAGTGGGGGACAAGTGGGAATAACTCATAGTAGAACACGGTTTAAATGTGCAATCTTATAATGGCTCCGTTGTTTGGTGGTCTTAGCGTTAAGCTTGCTGCTGAGTCTGAAAGTCGTGAGTCCCTATCCCGTAGGTAAGACGCATAATCAAGACCAAATAAAGAGCGGTCTTTTGAAAGAACAAAGTAAAACCTGACAACATACTCATAAACGCTGTCATTGAAATATAATAGAAAATCTATTGTTTGTGGGGCAGTTATCCCAGCGAGTATTATTAAAGTTATGACCATTATACTCAGAAGCTGATAAATGTATTTCTTATATTATATATATGATACATAATATATGATTGGATATAAAAATAAGCGTCCTATCTATACACGCGATAGTCACTGTCGTTGGTTCAGTGAAACTGTTGTGGCCCCATAATGGCGTTCACCTATTGTCCACCGGTACTTGTTGTTTTTTACATATGACTGTGTAATTATATTTGTCCCTGTGTTGCCCTCTGCCTACATAAATGCCACTGTATCTTCGGTTTTATATGAATACATCTTTAATTTTATAAAGACATTTAATTCCTGTAATACTAGTCGTAGTCCTAAGTCGATGACATCTGTTCTGCTTGGTTTTCATTACAATTTGTAAGAATTATACCACATCCCGGTCATCATTGAATCCTTGAATATAGATATCGAGCACGGGACACCAACACATCTCCCGTATTATGTAGTTTGGGGTGACATTTAATGTTAATCAGATGCATTCCCTCCTGTCCCTCCCTGGTTTAATTAATCATTGATTTGACCATACCAGATCTATGAAAAATTTGACAGAACTTTGTGTCAGAGGTTTCTAACCGCCACACGGACTCCTGCATGGTTCAATATGTAATGAAATAAGTATTGATATGTAATGAAGCTATTATTGGATAATTGAATAAGGTTATTCTAATAAACATTTGATTACATGGTTAATTATAATTGCGCTTTATATAAAACAGGATTCAACATAATTTTTAAATATTTTTTTTATGTTAATTTTAAACTTCCAGTTATGTTTTTCACTTATTATATTAATTATTAAAAATCTGCTAATGACTGGCTTTATTTACAACAATATATAACTATATCAAAATCATTTCAGATTATGTATAACAGACTTTTTATCAAATATAAATAGTAAGTACCTATGCATGATATTGGATGACATTTGGAATTGATTAGATAGCAGCATTCGTACAATTCGAAGATTTCTGTTCGCTGCCATTCAATTCTACAAGATTTTGATACAGGATCACTTGTGGATGGCTACTTTGTCGTCGAGCTTGCCATATCGTGGTAGATACAGTTGAACCCCTTTTAGATTGTTCCTAAAAATTAAAGATAAAACAGATATCAATAGCTAAGAAAAAGCTTACTACGTTGATCACTTATTCTGTGGGTCTCAGTCATCAAGGCAACGATACAAATAATGTACGCGTCAGATTTGCTGGAAAATGTATATTGGATTTTTTTATTATATCCAACTATAGTTGATATGTCCTGTTCACATGAGGTTGTCCTTTGTCATTTGCCTCAATAATGTTCAGCCCCAAGTATATGTGGGAAGCACGGTGAACCCTGAAGTATGGTTAAATATACTTACATACCTACTTTACATTTACATACGTTTTGTAAATATATGCATATTATACATAAAACACCCAAACAAATAAATATACATGTTCATGCACACAAAATAAATCTTTGTACTGCCCGGGGATCGAACCCGGAACCATTCACTAATACATCCAATGGATCGTCATAATAGTATCTAGATGTCTGGGGAGAAAAGTGATCCGGTACGTGCAGGATAATTTTTGTTTCAAAAATTCCAGGTTAGCATCCCGTGCATTTGTGCGCCTGAGCATTTCTGGTGGTGATATTTATAATTCTTATTCAAACGCATACTGCGTTATACTTCTTAAATCTTAGGCTATATGCATTCAAAAATATAATAAGATGACGCAATACGAGTATCAATTATGTACATACAGGTTTAGCAATATTTGTGCACTAAAAATAGTTAAAGGTACATGGATATGTCCCAGTTAGTTTTACAGCAAGATATGTCGCAGGTATAAAATACCAAAATTGCTAATGGAGGAGTACTTACGTCATCTTTTCTCAACACCGTATACATAATTGCGCCAACAACAAATACAAAATTTAACACTAATGAAATAATTATTACTATTAATTGTATATCCATGGCTTTCAGTGGTGTAAAAATTAGATGGTTATAAAACTTATTTTTATAATAAAACTGAAAAAAAAACTGTCCGTATTCGATGAAAGTTACTTCTGGTCAGCTGTGATAGATTAATTACTTATCACACATTATGTTTACTTTGATATATGTGATTATAAAATTATCATTAATAGCGTGGCATTCAAATGATATCATTTTATTTTATATTATAAATCACGACAAACGTTCTCATCAACTCAACTACACATACCTACAACTATACCTATATGCTTAATTTTTCATGTCTGTTAGCGGATATCTTCATCGTATATGAACCGATATATTTATCTTTTTGGCGAAAAGAGGATATTTCAGAGGTAGTCCTTATTTAATTTAGTTTGTTCAATTTAGGTCCTTATAGAACACTTATGAATGTCAAATGAAGCTAACCACTGGTTCGGGAGGTAGTTTTCCACTGAGAAGAAACCAGCAAGAAACTCAGTAGTTACTCTTTTCAAAAAAAATGTGATGAATACAGAATCATTTGTAATCAAAATAATTATATAAAGCAAATTTTATTATATTAAGTATTGGTAAAAATATAATAATCTACAAAAGTATTATTAAGCAGTTAAGTATTATATTAATTTAAACAGATGATAACAAAAAAAAAGCAGGCGTGGAAATCAACATGTCCATGAGTTTTCATCATTTATATAATCATCAATACTATAGTAAGCTTTTTTTAATAAAATCGACTTTACATGAGACTTAAACTTTTGCAGGGGTAAATCAATTACATTTTGTGGTAGCTTATTAAATATTTTAATGCTTAATCCCACAAATGGGTTTCCGACCTTATGCAATCTAAGATTTGGAACGGCAAGTTTGTGTTTGTTCCTAGTGTTCAAACTATGATTATCTGACTTTTTGAAAATACATGTAAATTTTTGTGTACATAGATGACGCAGTCTAGAATGTACTGAGACGGCAATGTTAAAATATTTATTTGTTTAAATAATTCCCTTAGTGAGTCACGTGATTGAAGGCCGTATATGGCACGGATGGCTTTTTTCTGCAATACAAAAATTGTTTGTAGATCTGCAGCAGACCCCCACAAAAGTACACCATAAGACATCACGCTGTGAAAATAGCTAAAATACACAAGTCTTGCAGTCTTAATATCAGTGAGACTTCTTATCTTCCTTACAGCATATGCAGCGGAACTAAGCCTTCCTGCCAAAGCCGCAATATGCGGACCCCACTGCAATTTTGCGTCTAATTTTATACCCAGGAAAACGGTTGAATTCATTACTTCCATGGGTCCTTCGTCCAAAGTGATGATAGTACTACCTGCCTTACATTAGTCATTGTGAACTTAATACATTTAGTTTTCTTAGAAGTAAATTATTGGTCGTAAACCAATGTAATACCTGAGACTAGTAGTATTTACATCGTCAAAAGTTTCTTTTTGTCTATCCACGTTAAATATAAGAGATCATCGGCAAATAATACAGTTTCACATAGGTTTTGAATATAATAAGGTAGATCATTTATATAAATTAAGAATAATAAAGGTCCCAATATTGAGGGGGGGGGGGGGTGTATCAATGTGTGTCTGTCTGTCTGTCCGTCCGTATGTCACCAAAAGGGTTATTTAGCTACGGAACCCTAAAAATGGATGGCAATTCTGCAATTACTCCTTCTTTAATATAGTATGTAACATAAAAATTTAAGTGAAAAAAAAACATTATTTCGTTTCTAAAATTAGATGTGAACGAATAAATTGGCATCAACACAATACATCCCATTACGCAAGTTTGGGATTCACTGAAAAGGAAAATTCGTTTCAGAAATCTGGTTTCTTTAATTATGTAAGAGCTGAAAATGGCAGTTTTTAGCGCACAAAGGGTTAGAATACAAATATTGAAACTTGGGTTTTCAAGCTGTGGTTTCTTTTTTTATTGGTTTTCTATAAATTCCTTATGTTTTTCTAACTCCTTCTCTTAACCCAAAATATCTCTTTAAATTATATATATAACGTCCTAGATAATGGCCTCGGACAAGGTTGTCTATCTAGTTATTAAAATCTATAACGCAATCATAATCGTCATCAGCTCATTTAAACGTCCCTACCGAGTGCCACGAGCCCACCCGTACAGAGTGCATAGGCCTAAGTCATCCACGTGGGCCCAGTACGTATTGGCCGACTTCACGCCAAACGTTTGTCTTCTGTTCTCTAGGTCTCTCTGTTCCTGTCGTAGGTGTGTCCAGGTTTCCTCACGATGGTACGTGTCGGGATTTGAACCTGCACTCTCCAAATCGTGAGGCAACAATCCACACCAATGAGCCACTGTTTTGATGATAGTGATTTTACGCGCTATACTATGAATGTGTTACAGGTCTATAACATGGTGAAAAAAAAACATTTAAAATCAAAAACTTAAAAGTATCATCATTCATCGAAAAATGAGGTGATTTCTTCACAATTCTCAACATGAACCAACGATTTCTCGAAATTGAAAAGCTATGCCAACAAAATTAAGACAAGAATTCGGGGTATTGAACAGGCAATAAGTTATTTGCAAAAAAGCAGGATATCCATGTATAATCGTTTAGGCTGAAGTAGCGCCCTCTATTTTGGAGTCGTACGGTGTGCGGAGTGTTGAGTCTCGCAGAGTACTGATGTGAGTGCAACTCACAGTAAAATTAATGACTTACATATTCATTTGATGTTTTTGGAATACGTCAATGCAAAATTAAAATTATTGTATAGATATGAGTTCCACCAGTAAAGTTAAAGATTAATTGTTAAACACATGAAGTAGATAGTTCCTTCAAATAAAAACCTATAATTATATAGTTTAACTAAAGTTCATCTTCTGAAACGTAGGAATAGCGTGGCTTGCTGATGATTCCACATCAGGCGTGTGCCGTGTGTAAAGGGCGAAAAAAGCTGAGCTTTTCTTAAAGGACGTAGGTACCAGTCTGTTTATAAAAATAACGGTACCTACTCTTGGGTAAAGTGTACTGTACATATCTGGACTCTGACCGCAAAATGGGGGAGACCTATTTATAGATAAATAAAATATAAAAGCATTTTATGCAGCTTATAAAGGCTAAACGCAGATTTGCTATTGATATTTCTTTAGGCGATCCTTTATAAATGTCATTTCCGTTTAATCATTTAGGTCAGGCGGTCTGGACAAATCTTCACATTAGCTTACATTAATGTAAATTAATAGATATTTTTTACACTGACGGCTAAACACCCTTATTTCGGTGACAGGTATCGAGCTAGAGTTTGGTATGACCCTAGTAATTAAAGCCTTCTACTCGTTTTATTAGGATCATAACATATTACATACCATTTCCACAAAACTATTCGAAGACATAGAGCGAGATGCCAGCTGCTGATTTTGCCTCACCAGAATGTCAGGCTCTCTCCAAACGGATACTCGTTCGCAGAGACCTGTGCTGTTTTAATATATATAACTAAATATCCACTGGCATACGGCACCATCTAGCCCTGAACTAAGCATTTAGCCTCTAACATTGAACGCAGGATATCCCGGATGTTATCATTAGCGCGATTAGTGCAATACTGGAGCAACTTAAAAGTGGAAGGGCGGGCCCGGGGAGATGCCCGGTATTACGACAGGGCTCCTAAAAGCCGGTGGACAACCCTTACTTAGGGTATTAGTTGAGCTCTTTAATGCCTTCATCCACCAGGGAACTACACCGGAGGCGTAGTCCAGAAGCATCTTGTTCTTAAAGAAGGGATAGAACTCTCTTGAAGAATTATAGACCGATAGCGTTTCTGAGTCACGTCTATAAGTTGTTTTCCACAGTTGTAGCGAACAGTCTCGCCATTAGAATACATTTACTTGGGCCTATCTATCCAAATTAGTCCGCACAATGTCGAAAGGGAAGCTAGTAGAAGGATTCAGTTGGGCTGGGCGGTATTCGGCAAGTAGCGTCAGGTCTATAAGACGACGAATCCGCAATGCTCAAAGACAAAAGTCTTTGAACAATGCGTCCTACCCTTACTAACATACGCAGCTGAGACATTGAGACTGCCTGCGGGATTGGTTCACAAATTTAAAGTTCTTCTTCTTAGCGTATCGATAGGTAAAACAATTAAATTGTAGAAGCCCAAAAGCCAGCCACGGCGACAGCGCTGTCCGCAGCCGTCATCAAATCCTGCAGGGAACAGTTACATGGGCAAACAGGACACGACATGAGGTGAATCATCGTTTGTGCCGCTCCACAAAGACTGTCCAAATCAAGGCCGCCCGAAAACCCCCATCGGGCTAAATTGTCCCTACTCCGACCTGTCAAAGTCCGAAGCCTATTTAAAAACTAAAAGTTAAAGTTACTCAACAGGCAAAAATATAAGATATTATATAACCGATACTGATGACCAGTCTATCGGTTGAGGATCGGCTTAAACTTCGTCTCCCATTACGCGGACGCCACTCGAGAAACTTTCCGCCCCAACGTCCATCTGTGCTATGCACTATGTTCCCTGCCCACTGCTCCTTCGATTTTCTTATCCTGTGGGCTATGTCGGTCACTCTAGTTCTCCTACTTATGTCCTCGTTCCGGATCTTGTCGCAAAGACAAGAGCAACACAGATGGAAGTCAACTTCAAGGGAAAAGAAAAAGGTCCGCGTAGAAATCATTAACCTAAGTAAAGCAATGGAAATGTTTGGTTGTGATGATGATATAACTGATATATTACCACCAGAAATGGTATGACATCCAACTATGACGTCTAATGTATTTGCACGATGCCCGTCATTCCATGAAAATGAAAAGGTTTTTTTATAAAAAAATAATACGGACTTAGTTATGTAAAGCTGCACAAGTAGCAACATTTTACAAAACAATTTATTATGATAGTGTTAAGGGAACTACACTAAGTGCAATATACCATTTTCAGTGATAGATTTTTTGTTTGTTTTAGGTGGAAAATTATACAGTAGTTCGCAGGCAAAGGTTTCACGCGCTCTCACGCGCCATATTCCACTTCTTGTTGAAAGTCCGTCGCGAGTGCAGGCGCCGTGCGCTGCGAAGCATCTATTTGCTTCAAATTGGCTTACCAACAAAAATAATTCAAACTTAACTAAATCTTAATATATTATAAAATGTTACAACTGTGAACCCATTTTTTCGGATATAATCTGCTGACCAAGGTAAGTGTCTTTGAATTTAAGGTTTTTGAGTCTACGTGTCAGTTTTGAATGCTAAGTGAAAGGCGAATTCTTTACCAGAATACATATTACATTTTAAATTCATTTAAATGATTATAAAAAAATTTCATTAAACAGTCTTTAAGTATTAAATAATTTCAGTAGTGGAGCTATAATTCTATTTTATTGCGCTATTTCTGACGTCCTTCGAATTAAAACTCGAATGTTTAGCACGAATTGCCTAAATTACTTCTTTAATTATTTGCTAATATTGATTGATATGACTTTTTCAACTGAACAACATTAACTCGCATGAGCTGATTAATTTAAGAAACATCTTTGATGTTCTGTTTTGATACAAAATGAAAAATTTAAATTACTTTTAAACTTAGAAATTATTAATAAATATAGATAATCGAAGGTTCTAATCTCATCGGAACATCACTTTACTTCCTTAATATGTAACAAACTTAAATTATGTAATGACCTAGGAATTATTGAAATTCCGCATGTGGAGTAATTAGGAACACGTATTTGAAAGTAACATTGTCGTCGTTTAAAAAATATTCATATTTCTTATAAACATAAGCAAATGTGTAGCGATAATAAAATTGTTATCACTACTCCTTAATACTTGTCATAAATCAATGTATTCATACGCCTGTATAATTGGGTTAGTGTGTGTACATAGGTTTTTGTTATATCATACCGATTTTAATGTGTCTGTTTACATCCTAAGTTATACAACCCTTTACCTAAAAGGATGTTTTATGGGTATTTCTTACCAATTTTTATCGTGACAGCACTTACAGGTAGTGTATTACTGGATACCATGACTATTCAACTAATTGTAAACCATTTTAGGCTCGTTGGATGCGACAGTGCCCTTACCTATGGCAACCCTCACTCACGACGAAGTCGGGTGCAATGCAACTTAATAAGCAAGTACAAAGCTTCTGATAATGTCTTTGTTTACCGGAAATTCAAAAATATTCTGTTTTTAAGTATAATAATCAAGTCTATATAAGATGTTTAAAAGACTTCTTGAATAAATCTTTATTTAAAGTTGTAAGGAACGTATAGCCTACTAACATCTTACAACTGGCAGCTTAAAGGTTGACTTTAACTAAGTCGCACTTTCCAGATTATTTGGAGCTAAAAAAGAAGTTCCAACTACAACGTTTAGTGGCTACCTTTTATAGAAAGTTTTGTTAATAAGATTGCAAAAAAATTAAGGCCCGTATTCTTAAGAACGTCAGCGAAAGTAACACGTTCACTTTCAATATTATGCTTAGTTTGCTTGGGGGAAGACGCCGATTTATAAGTTAACTGTTATGTTTATTTCTTCTTAATAAGGTAGTATCTGTGCATATCGTTTGTAAAAATAATCTGAAAATTATTAACATTAACGTATATCAACATTATAACTTAATACTTGGTTATATTTCACCAAGTTTAATTTAATTAGCTAGAATGATTGTTAAACCAGCTAATCAGGAATCCAACAATATCAAGTATTCGGGAATATGAAGAGGATATTCGGGAATAGTTCAGTTTGAAGCAAAATGTTGTAGACGTTAAATATATATTAATATCATTAAATCACGCGCAAAGCGATCGACAAGGCTTTTGTGAGCGAGACGTAAAGGGTGCGGCTTGCGCACGAAACCTATGCATCTGCATCGGGTGCAGGCGTGTTTGCAGCTCTCCCGGGGTGTGCGAGGCCTACGCGACTCACTGATTTCCCAGAATCACGTTCAATACAGCATTTAAATTTATATCCGGTAACGTCCGTGAATATGAGCGTACATATAGGCACACATATTATTTACGTAGAGAGCATCAGAGAGTTATCACATTAAAGAGTTACATTAGTATACAGACACTTCTTTCAATTTTATTCAGTGCAACATCACATTGTCAATCAAATTGGTGAATTAGTTCCCAAATATTTTTAATAAAGTTCGTCATAATCGATTTGATATTTGAAAATATAAATATTTTACTACCTACTTATTGAGTAAATCAGTCTTCGGTGTATATGTATGCTTTTTGTAAAGATTACTATAATCTTTTTGCTATAGATAGTAATGATCATTTGAAAACTATCATCATATTCATTATCGAAGGCATCTTACAAAGATTTTTACGGAGGAAGAAGCGTAGAAAACTAGAGAAGGTTAATATATAATTTGAACCTTCAATATATTCGCTTGCAATTGAGTTTTAATTAGAATAGTCAGCTACCTTTTTTAGCTCAGACGAAAATAGAAAAACTATATTAGTATCTGTTTTGGATATTTTTACACATAAAAAAATAATCAAGAACTTCCTCTTATAGATTAATAACATTAGATAAGCGATTTTAGAAATAGTCATTTAATATGTATACTTGTATATGTATATATGGGCGGAGTTTAACAAGACATTTTTTTAAATTTTACACGACTGTAACAGAGTCAAAATCGGAAAACCACGAACGGAAACAGTTAATTTTATTAAATGTCATAGGTGCTGCACTAGGTGTTGGGCATTTCAGCCGACGTAAATAAATTATGGGACAGCGCAGGGAAGGTCAGTCCATCAGATTATGATAGAAATATTTCACGTCAGTTGTTAGTAGGAATATTGAAATCTAAATTCACCATCTGTGCATGTGATTTTGGTAATAATAATAACTTACTGGTTTATTAATGTTATTATACTTACATTATGCCTTTAAAGAAGTCTCCCAAGTTATACATAGTGTATATACCTAATTTACATCCATATTTTTTAAATTTGAAGAGATGTTTAAATTTTTTGTATCTAATTCTAACTCCCACTTCCCTAAATGGGGTGTGGATGTTTGTATGTAGAATTCCGGAATTTTAAAGGTAATAAGCTCATACTTGAAATGCGGACTATTTGTCACTAACAAAAAAATTACATCATGTTTTTTTAGAATTTGGCCCCCAAAACCAGGAAAGGGGAATCATGTTACTCCGAATTTAACACGTGGGAAGAATTGAAATCTAAGATGAACATAGTATGACTATTTGAATGGAACGAACGTACTAACTCTAGTTACATAGTTGTAGGTACAAAAAGGTCTAGCTGATAGCGCTATCTGTAATAATTTGCATTTATTAACAACACAAATAAAATGTGTATCGGGGTTGCGCTTATGTCAAAATATTTAACACCTGCTATTTTTTAAAGTAGATACTTTTATATATTTTAATATATTTATTTTATCTGTGCTTGTTATCAAAGTATAGCCCCTAAGGTCATTTATCGATAGAAATGGAATAGAGCATTCTTGGAGCAATAACCAAACGTTGGATAGGGTACAATTAATCGTATTGTTTAATGTTTAACCAGGTGTTTAACCATGTGTATTGTTAGGCGTCATTAAAAACAGCTTACGTGCTTATACACATTTGTATGTCTATGTAATATATAATAAGACACGTCCGATCGTCCCTTTTCTACTACGTATAGTCGTGAGCGTGAATTAATAGTAAGCGAAATAAAAAACAGTTTATTAGTGTGTGCGGGTGTGTTTTCAACGTTTTGCCGCTGATATTGTTCAAAAATACATTTTATGAATAGGAAGTAAATACCCAATAAATAAAATATGGTCGCCATCATTTGGAAATGTGCCCATTTATTTTTATTAATTTCTAAAACCTATGCAGTAAGACACCGTAAAACTTGGTGGTTAATTTAAACAAATATGAAATTTTAAGTAGGTAGCAAATTTATTCTTAAGTTTATAAACAATGATGACTCAATTTGTAATGCAATGTTTTCGTTATGCAGCTTGAGGGAATTTATTTCTAGAATTAATTAGTTTCTTGAATTGGTTTATTCATAGAATTTGTTCTTTGTTTAGTAGGTTATATCAAGCACAATAGTTTAAAAATAATCTTGTTTTAGCACCTGCTAAACATGTTGTTCGACATATTTTCGCATTAGATTTCCTGGCAATAACGCTGATTTGGTGTTGATGATGACAACTAAGCAACAACATCAAAGATCCGGGTACGATCTGGGTTGATCTAATTGTATGAAATATATTCATCGGTAGGTACTTTAATTTCCAGCGTTTAAGCTTAGTTTTAAACTTGATGCCGAGTGCATGTTATGCTTTACATATTTACAACGGAGAGCTACACAAAGACAAACACAAAAACGTTACCACGGAAAATAGTGACTTATTTTATCTCAAGTTTACCGTTTGATTTAGCTTTGCACACCATTTTGCACTAGCTGTCAAGTGAAATAAAATATTGATTAAATTATTAGAAAATATGAGAATTACGAGCTTCTATGTAAATAGCTGTAGATGTATAAAATTTGTAGTTTTGGTTATTATTATATATAACACAAAAGAATACATAGAAATATGATCGACCCGACAATCTCATACATATTCTAATTACAAAATGATGCAACCGTTCTAGTACAGTAACAATGGTAGCGATAACCGTAAGTGGGCTAACAGTGGCAGGCAAGGTGAAAGTGGCCGTAAGAAGGCCGAGCTGCCCAGATCCTCTCACTGGCCAATCGCGCTTAACGCGATCAAGCTCTCATTCTATCCGAATCTGAGTGATAGAGACAGGTAGAGATTGAATTATCATTGATGTGACGTAGTAAAATGTGAGTTGACGCGTGCTTATGCTACTACCATTACCGTTGCAAATGCCACGGAAATGTCACTGGTCGCGGTTGTAAACTTGTTAGCTATAGTGCGTGCTATCATATACGAGTAATAGTACCTATGCTGTTATGTTGGCACCTCGTCATTGGTATGATACGATAAGACGGTCCCGTGGGGTTTGTTTGTTCAATTTATTTTCACCGCTCTTCTTAGTTTTGCGAATGATCTCAGTCGAAAATAAAACTAAATAAACAATACGTTTACCCCGTGGGGGAGCGTCTTCTCGTACCAATGACATTTACAGACAAAGCGTTAACATAACGGCATAGGTACTATTCGATGAAACTCACTATACCAATGAAATCACTGTTACGAATAATCCTCTTAATAATTTCCTGTTAAGCGCAAGGCTTCATCTTGTTGCGCTACGTAGCGCATCAAGATGAAATTGTCTTCAATCCATTCACAAAAGGTGACACAGTGCCTTTCCGAGTGGCTGTGGCTATTAAAAGTACTTAATAATATTTCAATTATTGAAAGCAATATAAACATGCAGCACCATATGCTCATAAGTCGTATATATGTATCTTATTAAAACAGGTGCAGAGCTGACGTAAATCAATAAACGCAAATACGGGTATTTGACTTAAAACAATGTGAATACTTATCGCCATTACTTTGCTTCAAGTGTATTATGGATTAATAAATTGGAGGTCGATGCAGTGAGCGAGAGATGAAAAATAATCTTATTATTACATGTTCAAAGTATTTATTTTTTGTTATTAATACGCATGTGTAAGTTTATAATATTAAGGGGCTGTATTGTGATTGTTGAAAGAGTGCCATGTTATATTTGCCTATTTAATTTGAAACTATATTCGGATCGTCCTTAGTGATACTGAATGTGATGGGCTACTATTCCAATTTTATAAAGGTTTCACTTTACAACGGTTTCAGGCACTCGCATTTTTTTAAATTTGTTTGATAGCCTACCTATGCGAAGGTAAAATATAGTTTTGATCCTACACTCTAGAAATATTGCAATAGAATCCCAGCTAAGGCATTTGAGTAATGTATATTGTGTGCATTTTAATACACATTAACCTATAAATAAATATAAAATATTTAAAAGTTCATATCAGTAAATAAGCATAGAAGGTGTTTAATGTTAGTGTAAGTCGTTTTGTCAAAAAAACATAGAAGGTAGCTCAAAAAACTGTTTCAATAAATAATAAATATTAACATAGAAACCCTACTTCAGTGTTTGTATGTTATATTATAGATATTTTACACACCAATATACATATTAATGTGCAGATAAGGTCGATGCTTTTGCCTCTATGTTTATGTTATACAATTTTAATCTAACACGTGCTATGAACTAATGTGTACCTACTTCGATATAGTAAAATGTGATCTATGCTAATTAATGTTTTAGGCTGAGAATGGAATGGCGTTTTTGTTCTTTTAAGGTGCGCATAAACCGCTATACCTACTCGCACGCATACTCGATAGTGCGACCGCTTACAACGCTGACAGAGATACAAAATATCCTGGTATGCATGAAGGCACCATTTACGTATATTCTCAAACAAACAAAAAACACTAAAACCAGTACAGGAAATAAATTCAGTTGAGATGATCAGTTAAGGAGATGTGGAGCTCCAGGTCGTACAGATATTTCACCTGTATCAATCTATGTAATCAAGTGTTTCGGGTTCGATCCCCGGGCATATGCGTGCATGAACATGACTGTTTGTATTGGTCTGGGTGTTTCTATGTATATATATATTTATATAATATATTATATATATAATATATATATATTAATATATATAATATATATATATAATATATATATATTATATATTATATATAATATATTATATATTATATATATATATATATATTATACATAGTTTAACTAATGCAATCATTTTGGCCCTGACATAATTCTTCCAGCACTCTTCTTTTTATTTTTAATTATTGTAGACCTGGTGAAATCAGTTTTCCTGCTTGAATGAATGAAAACTATGTCATAGTCGAAACTGGTGACAGTATTCCCTGCATACTAAGACAGAATTCAAATGAATAATTGAGCAAGTGACCGAGACGTGGCTCGCCAATTGCAACTTATACCTACTTGTATAAAGTAAACTTCTTATTAATCCAAATTATTTTTAATCTTAATAGTAGCTCTTCAAGCTGTTGCAGTCCACTGCTGGACATATCGCGTAGGGATTGAACCAGAGTTCTTGGTAAAGTAGCCAACATAATATTAATTACCCACCTTTTTATTAAAAAAAAACAATCTTACGAACTTTATGCACCAATCATGGTTTGAAAAAAATATAATAGAGAACATAATACTCGTACACTCTTAAGGCTTTACTTAACTAAGATTTACTAATAGCCCCGATTTACTATCCCTAAATATTATATTTGTTCAACATGTTTATCTACATTATCATTTTAATACAATGTTTATAAAAGTTTTTTTTATTAATAAGTTCTAAATTTTCAAGTAAATACACATTATATTTTTTAGTATGCAGATAATAATTATAGATGGTTCAGTAAAAGAAATGAGTATGTAGACTCCTGCATTTTGCTCCTGAAAAACCGGTCCTTAATTTTTCTCACCCAACATAAACCAGCAATCTTTCGTTAGAAAAATAAAAAGAGATATTTACTTTTACAATTGGATAGTGATAAAATATATTAAATCATGGAATTCTAGAAACGTGTGTAGATAAAACTGGTATTAATTGACTTCCTACATTTATTGATGATAACATAACTGACTTTTAGTTAACTTGTAATTAACTTTCGACATCGGCGCTAGCAAAGTGTGAAATCCAATCTTAGCTTTCCCTTAAGTGCACCAGAATTTTTTGACAACGGTTTTTAATTAAATATTCGTAGAGTATCAATTTGTTATGACCTTGTTCTGGAATAATAATGTTAGTCATAAAAGTTATATGACGTATATCATGTTTCTTTCTCAGAAGACAATAATATTTTAAATAATTATAAACTAAGTTGTATTGCATTATTCAAAGGGATACTCAAGGTGACATCATCATGAAGGGTCCGGGAGCTTCAATAAGTATGTACTTACCAGAGGACCACTTTCACAAAGAAATTATGTACACGGTGACTTCTAAAATAATTATTTATAGTAAACAAATTATAGCATCGACTTAAAGATTTTTTTCCAATGTACAGTAAAAAATCTTCTTTAATTTCTAATTTTAATGTACAGACCTAGACAACAGATCTCTGTTGTCTAGGTCTAGGTCATTAATCTTAATGTGCTCACATCTAAACTTCGTAACAACTAAGAAAAATATTACCTGCAATTTTGATAAGCGATGAAACAAATAAGTCAGTAATTACTAATGAAATCTCTGTTACAAAAGTAAAAACGCATATTGAAAATCCACAGGAAGCACACTAGTCTAGATTTAACACAACGGTACATATAAAAACAAAACGGTAAACAAAATTGAAAATCCTTGCTTTATATTAGTTATTTTTCTTTGTATGTCATATTCTTGTCAAAAGAAAATCAATAGATTTATACAAAAGCAGAGCGAATATAATACCTATGCGAAGTCACCATGTATATAAAAACTAGCGCTAAAATGATCCTAATAACTTATTAAGAAAATAGCTGCTTCTTGAAATAATATTATCATTACATACATAGACCTATTACAATTTTTGCTTCACAATTTCACATTCATAATTTTAAGAAATGTATAATTTATTGGCATTTTGAATTCTATTTTTAATCCAAATTTTTAACACGACCATGCTAAATAATAAGGTTACGCAGTTGTTTTATTAATACATTATACAATAGTTTCCTTAATTTAGTAAATTTAAATAAGTAGCCGTAAATGAACGCGATTTATTAAATAGAAAATATTATCTCTATAAAGACATGTTTAGAATGAGGTACCTAGTAGTCGTAATTGAATCGTAGTGAACTTAGAAAAGTCGTAGAACTTCGTAGCAATTCCGTAGCGTAATGACGTGGCAATGTGTTTCCTTTATGAATGCTATTTATTTTACATTTAAAGTTTTCGGAGTACGTTGAGAAAATGCTTGATGATTATTTATTCTACATATAATTAGTAATGATGCAAGTTTATACTTAGTGTGACCATTAATAATTACTTATTTTGAGGCGAGATTATCATTAAGTTACGTCAGTCGGCGTCAGTAACTATCATCAGTTGTTGGTCTCCTTCAATGCCGCTGTGTCATAGTCAGGCGTATCACTTACCATCAGGTGAGCGTCCTGATAGTCTTGTACCCTCATACGATGAAAAAAAATAACATACGATTTTTTTAATGTGTCGAATCATGGCGTTAAAATGTTAAAACGATTTATCAAAAATTATCTAAGTATGAAGGTTTTGATGAATAATTAATATCTGTTATTACTACCACTTACAACTTGATAATTTTCTTTCATGTTTAAGAAACTAATAATATATTTGGTTAAAGCCACGCGAAAGATTGCAGTTATGTTATTTATAACAGATCCATTTTTTATAAAACTTAACTTAATTCAATAAATAGCACTAGCTTAATTTCTACCCACTATTCGGATCCAAATTTTCATCACATATGAGGCGTAGTTTCTGGTACAACAAATAAATTACAAGTCATTAAGAAAGGGCTAATCAAAAACCTTACCTAGAGCAGAACGAACGAATGATCTTTTTTTTGACATAAACCCTAATGTTATGTTTGATTATTTCATTCGTTTAAAAGATACGCCTATCACAGTAAAGCAAAATTAAATCCGATTGGTTCTTATCATGAATATAATTTTATATCTAAAACTTTTATGATTTACTGGCAAATAAAAGTTAATGTGTTTATTTTCTGTTGAACAATCCGTTGTATAATAAAATTTAATCGTAGTATAGAAGGATAAGCATAAATAGTTCAAATAATATTGCATGGATATAAAAAAAAACTAACTTTATATAGTGATATAGTTGTGTAACGTGTAAGTGGACGCACATAATTGACGACTCATATAATGGTTGAGATGCGTCTTCTTATAAACCAAGGGTTCCGGATTCGATCCCTTGGCAGTACAAACATTGTTCATAAACATGTCAATATTTTGCCAGCGGATTCGCTCGCGTTTAATTCGGGGCACACGGTTCCTCTTTCGTAGTTCCAAAAACAGAATATTATCTTACGCTGCTGTACATGATAATATACGTCTTTCTATCGATTTTTAGCTTCCTACTATGAAAAACTTATAAAATCACTCTTTTTAGCATTGGAAGATGATTTTAAAAAATTGCAATTTTTTTTCGTTACTGACAATAGTCCGCATACCAATTTCAACTTTACTTCAAAAATTGCGGAATGCTCCATACAAACTTCCAACCCACGTTTTAGGGAAGTGGGGGCTGTGGAAGATATTATATGTTTAGTTTGTTAATTACTTGTTGTTTTTGAATGTGTTTA